>VMDO01010660.1:0-37677 GCA_007922755.1 Pedetes capensis | reverse complement strand
GATTATAGGCGTGCACCACTACGCCCGGCGCCATGATGTAGCCCGGCGCCTGGCTAGACTGTTCTTGTTAAGAGATTTCTGTGGTTCTTCATGCTTCTTGGCCCACATATCAGATCAGATCTTTCAGTCTCTGAAATTCTCCAATTTCCTTCTAGCAAATTCTGGATGTACTGAAAATAGTCACAGTTGATTTCTGTTGTTTACAATCGAGAAGCCAACAGTCTTACACTCAACAGTTCCTGGACCAGTACTGTGCAAAATAGTAGATGCAAAGTAAATGTGAGCTGGTGGTAAGGATGAACATACTGGAAAAGGAGGTAAATTAAGCAGACCAATTAACCTAAAATACAGACTCAACTGCTATGCATTTTTTCACCTAAATGTGCAAAATGTGGAATCTTATGGCATGTAGTACCTCAGCAGAAATGATACCAAGAAGATGGAGATTTCAGAAAATTACAATTATTTACATCTAATCTCTCCAGATTATAATCTGAGAGCCAGGTTCTTGGCAAAGTCAGAAGTTTTTTTCTGGCACACTGACTGACTTGAAGAAGAGACCATGAGAGCAGAAGCAACCAGATGGTTCCAAGAGTGTGTCCAAATGTCTTGAGTGCCGTCTGCTGCCTACATTTTAAATGTGGAACAATGCTAAATAATAGCTTGGCAAGTATTAAAAACAAATGAGGATTTTAGCCATGATGTAAAAATTCTGTTGCCCCAAATACATTTTAATAATCTTTAGCTATGCAGAGAATAATATTATAAGCAATATTATTCAGTGAAAACATTGATATTTACCATATTGAGCTAATTTTAAGACCATGTATCCAAGATGAAGGCATCTCATTCAATTTGGACTACCCAAGAAGGTCCTGGATAGGAATTCTTGGCTCTAAATTTAACAGTCAAGGAAGAGAATATGTATGCACAGAGATATGTGGGAGCCCAACAAAAGTCAGACTATGATCATATGGCCAACGTGCTGGAGGTCTCAACAATGGCATGTCTTTTTAGTAGGTTAATTAGGTAAAACCTTTTGGGCTAAAAACCTTAGGAAAGCTTACATTCTAGGGACAGACAGGCACTATGCCATCATGCTGTGAGCTCTTTGAGCTCCTATATTATATTCAATTCTGTACACTTTTCATGGCCATGGCTAGGTATGTCGGCACACATATACATATGCACACACACCTGCCGATTCCACCACCTGCCACTGTGGCTAGCACGTGTTGTTGTTAGGTGCCGTCAAGTCAGCTCTGACTCAGCGACCCTATATAGAACAGAATGAAATACTACCCAAAACTATGCCATGCACATGATCTTCTTATGTTTGGGCCTATTTTTTGTTGTTGTTCCTTGCCTCAAATCAGAAAATACATCTCCTGAGAGAAACAGAACTCCTCCGATAACAGTGGATAAATTGTGTCAATGTCTTTTGTTTTAAAACTTGCTCAAAATGGACCCCCCACACTGCTGTAGATGTTCACACTCCTGGACTTTACCTTTCACATACATTGATTAAGATTAAGGAAATTGCAATTCATTTAACTTATAAGAACTCTTACCTTCCTGTCTTTGAGTTTGTAGTTTGTATCTAGGCAGTCTGCTTGAGTTTAGAAATATTTCAGTTATACAATCTCTCCTTGATTGAACATAGACATTTTACTTGTATTTTACTAGTTCATCTCTCAGGGACTAATTTTATTTCTAAGTCCTTCCAAGGGTCTTGCTGCATTGGGCCAGAGGGAAAGGGCACTGTTGATTCAAGCACATTACTGTTGTTATGGGCTCTCGAATTGTATCCAACTCATAGTGACCCTATGTACAACAGAACAAAACACTACCCAGCACTATGCCATGCACATGATCTTTTTATATTGGAGCCCAATGTTACAGCCACCATGCTTCTTCTTACTTTGAGTCATGCCACACCAGCAAAAAGAGGTCCCAGGGGCTCTACTCCATTCCTGTCATTAAGGTTAACTCTACCTTGAGGAGGCAACTCTTCCCCAGTCATTTCTTGAATGACTCTGGCCTGGAAGGCTCATTTTCCAGCATTATTTTTGACACTGCTTCTCTGCTATTCATAGGGTTTTCAATAGCTAATTCTTTTGTGAGTTAGCGTCAGGGTTGTTCTTTCTAGTCTGCCTTAATCTGGAAGTTCAGCTGAAACCTGTCCACCATGGGTGTTCTTGCTGGTATCTGAAATACCAATGGCATAGTTTTCAGCATCACAACACACAAGCCCCCACAGTACAACAAACTGACAGATATGTGGGGGGCCAGCACATAGTAAATGCTAAATAAATGTTTTTTAAGTGAATACATTAAGTCTTGAACTTAAAACAAACCTACAACCCGTTACTGATACAGGCATTTGCAGATAGTTACATCATTATCTGGGAGGCTGGGATGGGAAAGTTAAAACCAAGGACCTAGTATGTGTGGCAGGCACTTCATAAATCAGAGTACAGGCTACTACTATACTTCATTTTCAGATGTGAAAACCAAGGCTCAGATAGATTAGTCACAGGATTAGGAAGAGGTAGAATCAGGCCTTGGACTTAGATCTTTATAACCATAAAACTAGTACTATTTTTATATTACCAGAAGCTCCTAACCAGGAACCCTCAGAAATTGATAGACTTCATATGGGAAACATCTGTGAGGTGAGGATCTGTATCTTTCACCAGATTCTCAAGCTGCTTCTTAATTTCAAAAAGGCTAACCTATGAGTTTGTGGCCACATCCATGTACTGGGCTGGCATTTGTTTGGTACGATGGAAAAGAAGGAGGTGAGAGCGGAAGTGGAGTCTATAGCCTTGAACGTTTCCAGTCTTGTCTGATCTTGGAAGCTAAGCAGAGTTGAACCTGGTTAATACTTGGATGGCAGAATGGAAGTGGAGGAAGGCTGCATGTTGCCCCACTCACACAGCTGCAACATCCCTCCAAGCTCATATTCCAACCCTAGGGGGTACTGTTGTTGTTGTTGTTGTTGTTAGGTGCTGTCTAGTTGGTGGCTGATTCATAGAGACCCTATGTATAATAGGCGAAACACTATTGCAGTGCTTCTCTGCTATTCATAGGGTTTTCAATGGCTGATAGTTTTTTGGGAGTGGCTTGCCAGGTCCTTTCCCCAAGCGTACAGGACCTGGTGTTCCCAGGTGGTCTCCCATCCAAGTACTAAGCAGGCCCGACCCTGCTTAGCTTCCGGGATATGACAGGATCGGATGCCATAGTGGTGCGGCTGCAGGCCTAGGGGATATAGACATAGGGTAACAAATGATTTGGTGTAAGTCCTACCCACCCTCCATGGTATTTATAGATGTTCAACTCAAAGAAATGTAAAATGTTAGTGTGTGTGTGTGTGTGTGTGTGTGTGTGTGTGTGTGTGTGTGTGTGTATTTTGGGGATGGGTGGTATGTTAGGCCACAGGAATAGGACTGGGCTTGTTCATATTCTCTGTTGCACTTGGTAATAGAGCTGTGTTGTAATCTGAAAAGTAGGGGAAACCAGCAGAGCTCAGACTCCAGGAGTGGAGTAAGGAAAAAGTATTGGTAAGTTAAACACTAAATCTAGTTTTACTCTGGATTTCTGGGCTACAGGCCTTTTTGGGTTTAAGGCAAAGATTGAGAACTCTGTTTTTATGCACTTCTTTCTTTTTTATTAGTAATTTTTACTGTACAATGTAATGAGTCTCATTATGACATTTCCATATATGCACATCATTGCACATTGCTCAGGTTCACTTCCCCACCACCCTCTCATGACCCTCCTCTGTTTTTATGCATTTATAGGATATTCACTGATACCACTTAGGCATGGTGCTAGGGAACTGTATGTAATATAAAACTGAATAAGGTATATTCTGTATGTGTGGACGTTACACAAATATGTAATCACAATTTAGTGTGACAAGTCCTACACTAAGAAACACAATGAATTGCTGCAGGAGCACCCCTGAGGAAGGGGAGATTATACCTAGGGGAAAGAGAAGCAGTTCTATTGGCGGTGCCTTGTCAGGTCAATTAAAGAAACGCAGATCAAGCAGCAAGCGCTGTATCAGCTCAGAGGCAGAAGGTGTCTAGACACAGAATATCTGCAAAATCTGCTGTCAACAAGCCCAAAGCCAGGCTCACAGGCCTAGAAGCAGGGAAATGACAGCCTGCCACCACAAAAGTAGTACATCTAAAATACAGAGTAGCACAGCCCAGGGGAACACAAACTGTGTGCGTGCATGTTCTGGGGAAAGTGATGGCTGAATTGGGTTTAGGAAGATGAATAAGAAAGAGGCATAGATTCAAAGATTTCTCAAAGAGAGGCAGAAATAATAGTAAACACATTTATTGCACATTCACTAAGGATAAAGCCCTATACTAAGTGCTTTACAGACATTATATCACAGAAAGAGCCTTTGAGGTAAGAATTATTACTATAGTCTGTACACTCTTAGATGCATGTTTTTTCACACTTTAATATCTATGAAATCAGGAGGGGGTAGATTGTAAAGTGGCCACCGTAATTCCTCCTCCTTGTGTCCATGTGCTTGGTTGGTCCTTTCCTATACTGATTTTTCACTTATGTCACTTCCTTTGGCCAATGGGGACATAGAAGACATGATGCAAATAAGCAGAGGTTTGAAAAGCCATTATACATTGAGGCTTGTTCCCTTTGCTGTATTTGGAACCCTGACACCACCATTTGAACATGCTCAAACTAGATCACCTGAATGGCCACATGGAGAACCTAAGGACGTGGTTTGCTAATCATCAAACAGGAGTGAGACCATCCGAGAACATCTAGCTCCAGATGACCCATTGGCTGGCAGTATCTGCAAGAGAGAACCCAGGTAAGACCAACAGGGAAGCCACCTCACTGAATCCAGCCCAAAAGTCAACCCACAAAATGATAGGCTAATAAATGACTACTGTTTTAAGCCACTAAGTTTTGGTGTGATTTGTAACAGAGCAAAAGCTAACTGATGTAGAATGCATCATCTGACTATTGTCTTACAAGTAAAATGATGTCTTTTCTTTCTCAGGGATACATAAAATAATAATGCATCTTAAAATTGATTGTGATTTAGATTTGATGCAATGCAGTTTTATACTCACTTGACAGATAAGAAAGCTAGTGATTTGATGCTGGGCACCATGGCACATGCCTGTAATTCCAGTGATTTGGGAGACTGGGGCAAGAGGATAGTGAGTTCAAGGCCCAAGGCAGCCTGTACAATTTAAGAGAGATCTTGTCTCAAAAAAAGGAACTGGGGGGTGAAGCTCAGTGGTGAAGCATTTACCTAACATGCAGGAGGCCCTGGGTTCAATACCCCTAAATACTATAAGAAAAGAAATAAAAGGTAAGTCAGGGATTTGAGAGTTATCTGCCTTAAGTTTGTAACCAGTAAGTAACAGAATCTGAAAGAGTCTGACACCAGACTCTTGGCTCTTAACCTGCACATAGTTCCATCTAGCTGGGGAGGGGAAAAACTGGCAAACTGGTAAGGAAAGAAAGGAGAGATTATGAAGGGTATCTTAAAAGACCTTGGAAAGATCCAGGCACAGTGGCACATACTTGTAATCCCAGTGATTCGGGAGGCTGAAGCAGGAGGATCACAAGTTCGAGACCAGAGACAGTCTGCATGGCTTAGCAAGTCCCTGTCTCAACAAAACAAAAACAAACAAACCAAAACAAACAAACAAACAAAAACAAGACCTTGGAAAGAGTTTGAATTGCCCTGGTTAAGAATGACAAGCCAATTGAGATGGAAAGATGGAGTATTAAAATTTCTTTTTGACATTGACTAAATGAAATCTTCACACCATTTCAAGAAACTGGAAGTAGAGCGCTGTAGGGGTGCAGCATGGAATCTGGAAACCTTAGTCTCATCCACAGCTCTCTGCTGCAAATGAGCTTTCTCTCATGAAGTGCATGAAGCTCATGTGTCAAGTGGGTGTGGGTAAAGGCAGGGCTGTGGTTTAGTTAGGGCCAGTGAAGACCGTGTGACAGTGATCAATAATTACAGAACAGTGTTGGTTTGGTGGAAATGCTCCTTCTTCCCTACTGCTAGAAGCCCAAGAGCTGTACTAGCAAGTTCAAACAACGGCACAGTAATGGTACAAAAAGATTTACCAACTGGAGCAGATTAACTGTGAGGCTAACTAGTTTCATTTTCAGGACCACTAACAGAAGCCTTTTGTGAGACTTAGGGAGAGGCCTTGGCAGTGTGCTCACATAGTTCAATGTTTCTGCAAATTTTGCAAAAGACGAATTAGCTGCTATCAGTTGAAACAGGGGTCACTCTCTATTATAAGTCTCTTCTGTTACCACTCCCTTGCTTAGTGGTACTTAAGTGGATGAGGTCATTTTTGGAAACTAGCTAAGGAGAATTGATGTTGCTCATACACTTCTTTGGGTTTAGGGAGCTATATTTACAGAATTTGCATTGACAGGAATGCATCCAGGACTACTCCACCCTCTATACCATCTCATCTAGTATCCTGGTGGGAGGTTAAAGGCCACAGGTCATATCTCCATATCAACTTGTTCTAAAGCATCAGAGGCAGAGAAATAGGAGTGAATGTACATAATCAGAAGGCATTCCACTGAACTCTGTTCTGATCAGCACTTATTTAAAATGGAAAGCAATGAATGGGATGGGGGCTGGGATAAGAAAGAGTAAAGAGGAGGTGAATGTGAGCAATATACAATGAGGTACATATAGGGGAATGTTATAAGGAAACTCATTAAGCTGCACACTGAAAAATTACTAATAAAAAATTCCTGGGGAAAAAATAGGTAAAAGATATATAGAAACCATCAAAAATAAATAAAATGGAAAGCACTCGATTTGATTTTCACCAATATGTAATTAAAACTTTCATTTTTAAAAAAATCCATTATAAAAATGTCATATGGGCCTGTGGTTGTATCTCAGTGATAGAGCACTTGCCTACTATGTGAGAGGGCCCGGGTTATATTCCCAGGGCTGGGGAAAAAAAAAAAAAATCATACGTGGCCTTCCTCTCTTCTAACCTAATCATGAGAAAAAAACATTAGGCAAATGTCAACAGAAGTATGTTTTACAAAGTACCTGACTAGTATTCCTCAAAAGTGAAAACTGTCAAAGTCCTAAAAACCAAGAATAATTTGAGAAACTACCACAAGCAGGAGTAGCACAAGGAGACAGGACAATTAAATGTTAACATGGTGTCTTCATTAGGATACTGGAACAGAAAAAGGACAACAGTAAAAAATTTAAGGAAATTGGAACAATGGATGGATTTTAGTTATAATAATGTGTTGACACTGGCTCACTAATTGTAACAAATGTACCATACTAATGTAAGAAGTTAATCATAGTGGAAATTAGATGAGTGGGGTTGTGAGAACTCTGTAATTTTTCTGTAAATTGAAAACTGTTCTCTAAAAAGTAAAATTTGTTAAAAAATCCTATATGAAGAAGCAATTCATGAACATGCAGCCCAAAACATGGGAAAAGAATTATTATAGAAGTAGGAAAAAAACTTAGGTTATTTTTCTGCATTTTGTGAGGTTTATGGTGCAATTATAATAGGCAATATTTTTTCCTTTTCCTACTGCTGGATATGCAAGAGGACCTGAACTTTCTAAATTCATTTTACTGTGAGTTCTGTTCTCATCCAAAAGAAACATTCACTTAGTATCCAACTTTGTATTTGCAATTTTAGCCATATCCCTGTGGTGTCTGATCCCGTCAGATCCCCTCAGATCTTGGAAGCTACGCAGAGTCAGGCCTGGTTAGTACTTGGATGGGAGACTGCCTGGGAACATCAGATGCTGTAGGCTTGGGAGAAGGACCCAGCAACCCACTCCCAAAAAAATCAATCCGCCACTAAAAACCCTATGAATAGCAGAGAAACACTGGCAGTAGTGTTTTGCCTGTTGCACATAGGGTCACTATGAGTTGGATACCGACTCCACCACACCTAACAACAACAATAAATTGTATAAGCTTCAGCCTTCACAAAACCTGGATCCACCCTTGATCACATGTGAATAATTAGAAAAATGTCCAATTAAACAACTGAGTACCTACTATGTGTAAATACTATGCAGAGGACTTACAGGGAAGTGAGAAGGGGTGGGATGGTCAACATGAGGATTCATGAGACACAATGCCTGCCATCAGGCACTAATAGTTTCAAGGAGGTAGGGTTATATGCCTAGTATGGATGAGGCCTCAAAAGTGATTAAGCATCTAACACGTAGCCACTGATGTCAACCTTTCCTTGAACTATCCAGTTGCCAAGATTTGGAATTAAAAGCACATTGGCTATTATTAATCAATATGGATATACTTCAGATGACCATGTTCAAAAGCAATGGGTGTAGAAGATCAATTATAATCACAACTTTGCTGTTGATGATCATAATGGGAACTTTTGAGACAAGGCCATTGTCAACTTGCCAATCAGCTTATACCCAAAAGGACTAGCTTCTTTAGAAAATTGACCAGATAGTTTTAGATAGATATTAATTTTAATCTAGCCAGAACTAGCCACAAATTCTTATCTTATTATTATTTTTTGTAGTACCAGGGGGTTGAACCCATGGTCTTGCACAAGCTAGGCAAGTGCTCTACCACTGGGCTGCATTCCTAGCCTATTTTTAATCTTTTTAAATCTTGAGACAGGGTCTCACTAATTTATACAGGCTGCTTCTGCTCTTGAACCTGCAATCCTCTTGCCTCAGCCTCTGGAGTCCCTGGGATTACAAGCATGTGCCACCATGCCAAGCTTAAGTCACAAAATTTTAATCATGTCAGAAAGTAACAGAAGCTAGAGTGACTGAAAAGAGACTCAAACTTCCATGAAGAAATTTCCTTCACCACAACACCAAATTGACTTTTGTGCGTGTGGCTAGACAGATGTTTGGAAAAAAGAAATTAGAAAAGAAGATTAAGGCTGGTTTCCTACTTCTCCCAAAGTCACAAAATGGAAGTCTCAACTGTGGAGTCTGGAACCTGTATTTAATGAGAAAGCCGATTGCATGAGTTGTCAGTCCTTAGAACACCATTGCACAGAAGGCATTAGTATTCCTGGTTTAGAGCATGAAATAGAGCGTAAGGCAGATTTGCCCAAACCTAAAGCCTGTGTTCTTAACCACTGTGCAATACTGCCTCCAATCAAAGGCTTTATCTGATGGCTGTAGGACAACCCCATAAATTGTGAAACTTTTTGAAATGACATGAAAGTTTTTGTTGTTGTTTGTCTTTTGTTTTGTTTTAGTGTTAATGCTGAAAGGGACCAGAGAGATTATTTAGTCCCCCTTGTTTCCACGTAGGAAATCTGAAGTTGTAAGAAATGCAGCTGATTTCCAGTGGCCCCAGGTATCTTCTGCCAATGAGAGTAGGAACTCAGATCTAACTCTGGGTTGTGTGTACTTCCCACTCTGAAGTTGTAAATCACCTGCATTAAGGGTTAGAGCCCAGTGAGAGAAACACAGTTTTAAGGAAAAATGTCTTGGAGGGAGAAAACATAAAAGTAAGAGAGCCAGTGACAACTATCCATGTGTTATAGAATGAAGTGTGCTCCCCACCCCAAATTCATAGGCTTGAGTACCTCAGAATGTAACCTTATTTTGGAAGTAGAATAAAATAAAGGATAAAATAAAATAAAATAAAGGATATCAAGTTAAAATGAGGTCAGTGGGTGGGCCCTAATATGATATAACCAGCATCCTTATTAAAAGGGGAGATTTAGGTCACACGCTATAAAGAGAGGATGATATGAAGGGACAAGGGGAAAGAGCCATTTGCAAATCAAAGAGAAAGACCTGGAGAAGAGTCTTTCCTCATAGTCCGCAGAAAGAACGAATGCTTTTAAAACCTTAACTTTGTACCTCTAGTTGCCAAAACTGTAAGACAATAAATCTCTGTTGTTGAAGTCACCTAGTTTATGGTACTTGGTTATATATCTCTGGAAAAGGAATATATATCATAGAACTGGGCAAGTGCCTGAGAAGGCCATCAGCCTGAAGGATTGGTTGGAGAAGTAGGAAAATAGGAAAGAAGTAGGAAAAAAGAGGGAAAAGGAGAGAATAAAACAATGAAATCATTGGTGGATAGAAAGAGACCTAAACAGAGAAATCAAGGATTAGCCAAGTGGAAAAAGATAAAAATGAAGGTGGAGTCTATTTTTTCTTGTAATTTGGAGAACATAGATCTAGAAGATACAGTTGTGGAAAGGGATCTAGAAGACCCACTTGTTATAGAGAATGATAGTGTGTGGGTCACTCTCGCCACCACTGTACCATAGAGCCCACAATATTATGGAAACAGTCACACTCAGGTGCTCTACACAAGCGAAAGACACCTAGGAAAAATTCTTAAGTTATTATTTGCTGGAGTCAATTTGAGTGTGCTTGAGACTGGAGGTAGCACATGCCAACTGACCAGTGTAAACCTCGGTATAATCCCAAGGTGGTTGTGCGCATGTTCTGGAGGCTGTCTATCTTGAGTTCTAAGTGCAGTCTTGCCCTCACTGGCATTTGACATGTGTGCCTTAGTTTTCTCTTCTGTCAATGTGGAATAATGGCCGCACCATCTCTCACAAGGTTATGATGAGCATTAAATAGAGTCATACATGCGTTTATAGCAGAATCTGATATCAAGCACCTAGCAAATGATATCTGTTGTTATCAAAGGCACTTATTGTACAATAATTCTTTTCATCCCTCAAATTCAAAGCAGGACCAGACAGCAGCCTCCACCTCAATGCTGGGCACAAATACCAGTGTGACTGGATGATTGTTATTAGAAGTTGAGGATACTGGCCGCTCTCAGGCGCTACAAGAAAAACATTTGGGATGTGAGCCTGAAAATAACTGCATTGACCTCTGAAAGCCCCTAAAAGCTCATCCCACGAAATCCCTCTAAACTGTGAAGCCAAGGTGAGCAGGGTAGACGGGCCCCAAGAACTCGGTAAAAGAACCCTGCCCTTGAGCAATGCCTAGTCGGCTTTCTGCTCTAACTATCCCCAGGCCTGAACTGTCCAGGATTGCCTCATGTCCAGGATATCGCAAAAATTCAGACAAGTCTTCCTAGCCAGGGAATGTGGCGAAACCCGGGATGGGGACCGTGGTGAAATCAGGTTAAAAGGGTCACTTATTGGAGCCAAAGAAAGACGGAAAGTGAAACTCTTTGGCCACCAAACCTCTCGCAGAAGCCCTGCCCGGCCCCAAGAAGTCAGTAGAGAGGAAGTTGAGGATAGAAGATGCGAAAGGGCACGTGCTGTCGTCCTCCAAGGCACCTCATTTCTTAGGGTTCGCTGGACCCTGAGGCGGAGCCTCACCCTTTGACCTCCCTCAAAGCGTGAGTGATTTTACTGGCACTTGCTCGCCGGTTCTCCTTACCGCAGGACTGCCACCCACCAGAACGCGCACGCCCAGACCGTAGGGCCGGCGCTCGGTGGGGCGGGGCCCTAGGGGGCGGGGCCTGCGTGGAGGGGCGGGGCCCGCGAGACCAGACGGAAAGGAACGGAACGGAGCTGGGCGGGGCGGGCGCGGCACGCGCAGTTACAGCAGCTTGGCTTTGCCGCTGCAGCGGCGGGGGCACAGCCAGAGGGCAGCTGCAGCCGCGGCTCTTTAAATAGCATCCGGCGCCTGGCAGTGAGTGGACTGCAGTGACAGCCGCCTGCGGAGCGGCCCAGGCAACGGAGGAGGTGAGTGCGCCTGCCGCGCGGGGCTGGATCCCCGGTGCCCGCGTCTCGGCGGAGGCATGGGGTTGGGATCACCCAGCCGGGCCGATCCTCCGAGACGGCGACCGTGGCGGAGACGCGAGAACCGCCCCGTGTTTCCCAGACACGTTCTGCTTTTCTGGCCTCTGTTCTGCACCCTCGCTTCCCGAGGCAGCAGGAGGCTTTCAGGCCGCCGGAGCCGCGGCCGCTTCCTGTCCCGGTGCAGACGTTGCCAGCCCGCCGCTCCCCGCGGGCGGCGTGGCCGCGAGGGAGGCTGGTGCACGGCCGAGTGCGAGGAACGCGCGCGGCGGGACCGGCCTGTTGGCGTGGCCGCTGGGACCAGCCCTGCTCGGCGGCTGTACCTTGATCTCGGATGCAAGGAGATGATCTGCGGGGGTCACCCGGCCACAGGCATCCCTATGGCTGCAGAGGCAGGATCTGTGTGGGGCGCGTTCGGACCGTGGGTGGAGCTGGGCTGTACCCTCACCTTTGTGTGATGTTGGTCGCTGCGCTGAGCGCTGGAAGAAGAGTCAGAGGCAGCACCAAAAGCCAGTTGCCGTATGTAGAAATTCTCGCGGTGTCTTCAGAGTGCCCGTAGCCACTACACAAAGCCGTGGTAGAGTCATTGATTTAAGGCGCACTGGCATTTTTTGAAAATGGGAAGCAAAGATGCTATCTGTCGCCTTGCAGCATAGATAGCAAGTGGTGGTGGATGACTTGAATGAACACGTGGATGAGAATCTAGAGACAGACTCTCCCCTTATCAGTGTGTATGTCAGGGCTTGTAAACCCTCTCCCCACTCCACCCTCAAGGTTATGGAACCTAATTAAAAATGACCTAAATTATAAAAGTGCCCTTTAAGTGCCTTGGTTAAGACTTTAAAGCTGCTTCTTGGTGAATGAGTGTCCAAATTATACTGACTATCAGTACCCTTCTTTTAGTTATTGACCTTTGATGAGAGAAAATAGCTAAATCACTGTTTCAGATACATATTTCACAACTTACCCTGTGATTATATCATTAAAAACTATTATTGGCTTAACACAAACAATAACAACAACAAATCAACCACGAACTTCTCGTTGATTCTGGTTCTTTTCAGGTGGATGTGGCAGGTTATTTTGGCCAAAACTTAAAGTTCGGTTTGATGGTCTGCGATGGGTGGGCTTGAGAAGGTAGAGCTATCAGTTTGGAGTGAGACAGTACAATGTAATATAGTAGAAAACAAACAGGGCCAGGTCTTGGGAAATGTTCTTTCTTGTTCTGGCTCAACTGGGAAAATCCTTTCCTAGCCTGAGACTGACTCCTTTGTGAAAAGACTGCAGTAGACTAAAATCTTTCATGAGCTAAAATTCTATGTTTGGAAAAGAACAATCTTTCAAAGCGGCACATCGTATGCTTCCCCTCCTTTTTAAAAATAATATAGGCATATTAAAGACCTCTGTTTTCTGAGTTTACTGTAAACAGAGAAGACTTAAAAATTTACCCTTCCCCCAAGATTATAAGCATTTTGACATATTTCCTTCCTGTGACTGTTCTTTATAATTTGGCAGTATTTTTATTATTATTGTAGGCAGCCTGACTAAAAAGAAATATCTGGGTTTTGAATTTTTGACATGCGACAAATGCAGGTAATGACAGGTTACAGGATAGGTAGAGTTTTCATAGCTAGGTATTTGCTTCTTTGTTAAGTTTGAAATACCTGAAAGTGTACCAACACGCCACAGTGTTGTGCTTAATGTCTAGGTCTTATGACATCTTTAGTTTTGATGTGGCTGTCTTGTGGAAGATGGTGGTATGTTTAAGGGAGGGGCCTGGGAAAAGGTCAGGTTGTCTTGTTATTTACAGGTGGCAGTTTCCCTCCTTGACATTTTTGCTTTCTGAAAAGAGGGAGAGTACAGGATTATTAGTAATTTTGGGATGTTTAAATTTAGTAACTTTAGAGGATCATTTAGTTTTTAAGGTCAATTGAATTTATTGTAAAAATTTGCCACTTAAAACAGATGTCTATTGTTCCTTTGCATTTACCATGTCTTATAACTGAACCCTGTTAAGTTAGAACCCATTAGTAATATTTTATGGACGTCTTGTTTAGATGATGCAATGTGCAAGGCTCTTGTGCTTCAAAATGGAAAGAATTTCCTTTAAGGCAACTCAGAGCTGTGTGTATCCTAAAAGCCTCTTTAAGCCTCACTCTCTGATTAAGGTAGATTAATGTGTGGAGTATTTATTGAATGTCATCAGTCTAATTCAGTAGTCAGACGGATGCCTCGGGGTCATAAAGTATGTTTTGACAATGCCTGGAGGATAATTCTCAGTGCACAGAGCTGATCTGAAGCTATTTGTGGTTGAGTTTGAGTTTCAACATGCTAGTCCTTCAGGGGGCTTCTGAGAACTTTAAAGAAACACAAGTCCTAAAGTAGTAGCTGAAGTTGATGAACTAGTCATATGGGCAATTTTATCAGTGTTTGTGGCAGCAGCTCTCAGATTCTCGTCTTCATAACACTGAATGTCAATTCATAAGAAAGTTTAGTTTGTGTAATGCTGAGGTGATACACCATATTGACAAAAGAAGGGTGTCACATAATGAGTTATGTTAATTCTTCCACTCTTTGTGTCCTGACATCTATAAGTTCTTAACTGTGTTGGAGGCAACAGTATTCAGTAAGTCGTAATCTTTGAAGAATCAAGGGGGTAGTCTTTCCTTGATGTATGGCTGGCTGGGAGGGATGTCACTTTTGAACTGAAACTTATTTGGAGGTCAGCAAAGGGCTCTGCTCCCCTTTGGGCCCTGCCTTTAGAATACATTCGCTATCGCCTAAATCTGAGATTTCAAAACTGGTGGCTTCAAATAGGGACCTGGGCTAGTTGTCTTTATGAATTATTTTCAGGTATTTTTGTTTTAAGTAAAAAATTAAAAGCTATCCAGGTGTTGTCACGTACATCTGCAATCCCAGCAACTAAGACGGGAGGATCACAAGTTCAAGGCCAGAGGCAGCCTACTCAATTTAGTGAGAACTTGTCTCAAAATAAAAGTAATAATAATAATAGTAATAAAGGGGCTTGGGCATGCAGCTCAGTGGCACAGTACTTGAACAGCATGTTGGAGGTCCTGAGTTCATCCCCCGAGTACTGAAAAAAAATTATTTTTTTGAAGACTGCCTAAATATTTAAATCAAAACCTGTGTTTATTTTTTCATATTATAAAAGTGATATGAGTTGGACCCGACTCAAGGGCACCTAACAATAACAGCAACACCATGCTTATTGTAGAAATTTGGAAATACAAAAAATGAAGTTATTTTAGAGATTAAATACAATTATAACATTTTGGTGCATTTTCTTTCAGTCCTTTTTTTTTCTCTTTTCTAAACAAAAGTATGGGAGAAGGACTTGGCAATCCACTCCTGAAGCAATCCCCAAACAGTCAGTCATTGAAAACCCTATGAGAGGGTTGCTATGGGTCGGACTCGATTTAATGGCACCTCACAACAACAACAACAACAACAACAACAACAAACAAAATTATAAAGAATTTCAAAGCCTACATTGTTAATTGAAGGTGAAAGTTTTGACAGTTTTTTTAATCACCTAAATTATATTGTGAACTTTTTTGCATGCTGCTACAATTTAAAAAAAAAAATAAGTTTGAAGATGACTACATGATATGCTTAGATGGAATATGCTTTAATTTATTTACTTCTCCCTTGTTGGATATTTAGAAATGACTATTTCTTTCAAACAGTTTATCAAGCTTTCTTACATATTTAAATATTTTTTAAAAAATTAAGATATGTTCTGCTTTAAAACTCTTGAAACCGACATTGATTTGAAAATTATTAAAGAATGAGTTTTAATGGGCTTTTGGGTTCATGTGGTCTAGTAAAAAGCTGTTGAAATAAGGATTTTGTGGTTTGGAAAGATAAATTGAAAGAAGTTAAGGCATGAAAGGAAGAAATGTAGGTTGCCATTCAGGCCATTTTTTCATTCTGAGTGGGACTTCTGATAACTGTATTATCTGTCCATTTGCACAGTTTTAGCTACTGCAGAAATTGGCACTTTCCACTCAGGTTTCTTGTGGGAGAAATAAATCCACAAGGTCAAACTACCCTGAACATCATTGATTAAGGAGAGTCAAGAGAAAGTTGCAGCAGGAGCTAGTTTTTCCCCTAGGGCTCATCTGTCAGCCATGAAACAGAGCCTTGGTAGCTGCCAAACAGGACCAGGCTTAGGGATAAGGAGAGGTGACCACAGCAGCTAGTGGGTAGTGTACTTGGTGCTTCAATATGTTAACTCAGCAGTGTCGGCCCTCTCTACCCCCAGCAACCCTATAAGGCAGGGCCTCCTCTTAGCTCAGTTGGTAGAATTCTTGCTCTATGCCCTCTGAGGCCCTGAGTTCAATCCCTGGCGCTGCAGGAACAGGAGAAAGGCATGGCAGTCCACTCCCAAAACAATCCTGAAACAATCTGCTATCAAAAACTCTATGACTAGCAGAGAAGGACTGATACAGTGCTGGGCATGCACATTGTTAGAGAATGTTCTTTCTGTTGTGTGTAGGGATGCTATGAGTCAGACCCAACTCAATGGCACCCAACAACAACAACTCTTATCCATACTTTACAAAACTTAGAGATTTATTTGCCCATACCAGGATTAAACATAGTCCGTCTGGCTTCAGGGCCTGTTCACCTAATTGCTTGGCTCTACTGCCCCTCTAGAGCTAGAAGGGTTCTCAGTCCAGGAAGGTCTGAAAAGTTCCCTCTGGTGTCAGGACAGGGCAGAAGGATGTCTCCCTTTCCCCTATCATTGTTCTTCGATTTTTTTCCTGTCTCATTTTCACTCTGCCATAAGTTTTCCCTTTGTCCCACCGAAAGTACTGAAAGAGACAAGCAATTTTGATTCAGCTTGGTTCAGTTTGTGATGAGATCACCTGATACATAGCCATGACTTGCTAGGGAATTAAAAAGTCAAAGGTTTTGCCTGGTCTGGAGCTTGCTGAGAGCAGGCAGGATCCGTGATTAATGCCAGCGTGCAACAGGAAGAGAGCGCAGGTGGCAGAGCAAAGCACACTTGGGTAGGAGACTTGGTTAGGGGACAGACTTTCCTGGAGCACACAAATTTGCTTTCTGCTGTGTCTCTTGGGGGGACTTTGACCCCTTGGGAGAGTATAGGTCATGTTGAAAACCTTAACAGACAAACGAATAGTGAGTGTTTGGGGTTTGAAGGCACAGTAGTATCATCTGGTGGTTGTGGCCTTCTTTTTTCCAGTGAAATTTTAGGCAGAACTGGAAGAAACAGAATAAATAAAAGCAGGGCTGCAGTTGTTGAACTGGGGAGGGTGGGTATAAGTGGAATCCAGATCACACAGGCACACTGGCTGCTTCTCTTTCCATTGTCACCTCAGAGACACTTCAGAGCAATTCCAAGCTCTGAAACAGTCCAGCTCCCTCATCTCACCAGTGGAGTAACCCAGTGCAGGGAGAGAGGGTGACTCAGCCCTGGGTTACACAACCTGCCTTCCCCTTCCCCTGGCCATGACACGCATGTACGTGGAGTTTGTTCCTGGCTCTGTGCCTGTTCGAGGAATGGCTGGCCCTCAGTATTGTCCTTGACTTGTGTCCTGAAATCCAGTCAGGTAGCAGGTTCTGCTTATTCTAATCTACTCTCTGTACAACATTGCCCAACATACACCGTTTCTTCTACTCAATTCTCAGTATTCCTGTCCCAGTCCCAAGTCGGTTGCCTCCAATTTAGACAGTTAAGGTCCTTAGTTTAATAGAAGCAGAGGGTGTCGGGGAGGAGGCTATGGAAGAGGGAGATAAACACTTTCTCTGAAGCAGAGCTCTAATTAAATCCCTCCTGAGCGGAAACAGGGCTCTCTGTAAGGCCCAAAGTCTATTTGTTTGTTTATTTATTTTTGCAGTACTAGAGGGTTGATACCAGGGCATCATACATTCGAGGCAAATGCTCTACCACTGAACTGCACCCCCCCAGCCCAGCCCATTTTTTTATTTTTATTTTTGACACAGGATCTTGCTATGTTGTACAAGCTACACATTTCCTCAAACACATAATCCTCCTGCCTCAGACTACAGAGTTGTGGGGATTACAGTTGGGCGCCACAGTGCTCAACTCTAGTCTTGCTTAGCTTGTCTCTTGGGGGCTTCTACTGCCCGGCCCCGTTCTGCTGTTTCTCCAGCATTTAATGCAGTCCTTACTCCTAGTAAGCTCTTCATACTATCTGATGATTGGTTGAAACCAAGAGACATTCAGAGACCAAGAGAACCCATAGAGGGGGTCCCTGATAATCAGTAATATTATATTATAATGTCCCAGGTTTGTCTGTTTTGCAAAGTTAGGTCTTATAACTAAAATAAAGGCATTGAAAAAGTCTGGACCAATCCGTGCTTCACCGGAGTGAACTTTGTGTTTAGGAATACAACTCAGGGATTCCTTTCTGTGTAATTTTGGTTATGGTGAGAAGCAGGTGGCTGCAGGCTTTTCAGGATAAGGAGGAAGATTAGTGTCAAATTCTCGATAATCTTACATAACTGTACTGTCATGGCCTTTTACCTGGTATTCCTACTTCACAACTCTACCTTGTTTCTGTGCCAGGAGGAGAATGGTCAAATGGCCCTTTGTTCTTTCTGGAGGACAGTTACCTACATTGTGCCTCAAGCAAGCCTCTGAGGCATAGCAGGTAGGGACCTTGTGTATCTAGCAGTCCCCCCAAGCATCTCCCAGGGGACAGAACTGAGGTCCAGAAGGTGTGGCTGAGCAGCCCAGAGGCATAGGTGAGCCTCTGAAGACAGAGGCTCTCCTGATGTGAATGGCTGAGACCTTTGTAGAGTTCAAGCAAGGTGAGGATCGTTGGCCCTTGGAATTGGGACTGACACTGTGGAGTCCCCAGGACAGATCTCCTCAGATGAGGCCAGCCTGTGAGTGTGGCATGGTCCTGCAGCCTTGATTCTCCTTCCTCCAGACCAGCAGACCTGGTCCACTTGGCTTCCCCCCCGTGGGCAAGTGGCAGTCACCAGCCTTGCCCTGCCCTCTCCAGCGTGCCTCTGTCCATTAGCAGGTAATGCCCATTTGTTCTAGTTGCTTTGGGCAGGCTCTGCCTTAAGGGGGGCAAGCTTTGCAGGGTGCTTTAGGTAGCAACTTCATTCGCTATTGCCCAGGAGAGGGATGGGCACTCTGGCCAGGCAAGTAACCGGGAAGGCTGCAGGGGGTGCTGGGGAAATGGGGGTGGCCTCCTAAATGGGGTACCTTCACCCTAGACCATGCATTAGTGTGAAAGAAAGATTAGCCCCTTTGTAGATACTTATTTTTTGCCTTTGTATTTATATTTGAGTTTTATGACCAGGGCTTCAAACTGAACCCTGCACCTGAATCCTGGACTTGTTCTGGTTTAAGCATTTAAAAATAATTTTCCAAACCCATTGGGTTTTAAAAAATGCTTGAACCAGATTGAGCCCAAGGTTTGGGTTTGGGTTTACAAAAAATTGTTTTAAATGCTTGAACTGGAACAAGTTCAGGGTTCAGGTTTAGGTTTGATTTGAAGCCCTACTATGATCACAAAAGATCTGGAGAGTACACATGTATAGGGTTTATGAATAAAAGCATTTACATGCTGGGTGTGGTGGTACATGCCCGTAATCCCAGCAACTTGGGAGGCAGAGGCAGGAGGATCACAGATTTGAGGCCAGAGGCAGCCTGCATAATTTATCAAGACCCTGCCTCAAAACAAAACATAAAAAATGGGCTGAGGATGCAGTCCAAAAGTAGAGCACTTGAAAAATATATGCAAGTCCCTAGGTTCAACCCCTAAGAACCGAAAAAAAAATAAAATAAAAAGCATTTACATGTTAGGGATACATTTATTCATTATTGATTGGGATGTGTTATCACAAATTTATAGAATCAGAAAATTAACTCCTTTACCACCATTATGGCAAGAGATCTCCAAATGCCACTTTGAAAAAGAAGACTCAATTTGTTAGATGGAAAAAGAAACTGAAACTGTGCTCTGAAACTAGGTTGTGATACATGTCAGAATGGATGTGTAACTTCAGGAGAGTCAGTAAAACTCCAGAGGATGTCTTGCTTTGGGTCCCCAAATTTGATAATGTAAAAGCGTTACTAACATTGGCATTTTGTTTGTTTGTTTGTTTGTTTGTTTTTGTTCACTACCATATCTCCCAAGGCAGGAGTTGTGCTTGGCATACAGTCAGTACTCAATAAGTATTTCCTGTTGTTGTTAGATGCTGTCTAGTTGGGTCTGAGTCATGGCCACCCTGTGTACAACAGAATGAAACACTCCCTGACACTGTGCCATTCCCACCACTATGTCAGCGCTTCTTTGCTATTCATTGTTGTTGTTGTTAGGTGCGTTGAGTCGGTATCCAACTCATAGCCACCCTCATAGGGTTTTTAGTGGCTGACTGTTTCGGGATTGCATTGGGAGTGGATTGCCAGGCCCTTCTCCCATTTGCTATTCATAGGGTTTTCAATGGCTGATTGTTTCAGGATTGTTTTAAGAGCGGGTTGCGCATATATGGAAATGTCACAATAAAATGAATGCATGTCAAAATGAAACACATTAAGTTGTACATTGAAAATTTCCAATAATAATAATAAAAAAAGAGTGGGTTGCCAGGTCTGTCTCCTGTTTTTTTGGTGCTAGAGATTGAACCCTGGGCCTCAGATAGTGCAGTGCAGCACCCCACCAACTGAGCTAAACCCCAGCTGGACGTTTCTCTTGCATGGCAATTAAATACCACGCTAGGTTGGCTGCTTCAAGTCAATATTTAAGTTGACTTCCTTTGTTTAGATCTTTGGGCAGTTGGCAGGATACAGTGTAAGTGCTAGTCAGGTTTACTGTCTCACAAATGATTTCCTAAATTGTAGTGTCTCAGAGCTGTTAGGGACTCAGAAATGTCACCTGAATGACATGATGTTTGTAATTTGTTTTAAGATCCTTAAAAAAAATAAGAATAATGAAGCAGTATTAGCAAAATATTAATCAGGATTGAAGCTGAAGCTCGGGTAATGTGGTAGTTTTATTGTGCTATGTCTACTATTGAATAGATTTGGAAATTTTCATAATAAAAATGTAAACAAGCTCAGCAGTGGTGGTATACACCTGTAATCACAGTAGTGCAGAAGGTGGAGGGAGGAGCATTGCAAGTTTGAGGCCAGAGGCAGCCTGTATAACTTAGTGGCACCCTGACTCAAAATTAAAAATTAAAAAATGGGATGGGGGTGCAGCCTAGTGGTAAAGCCTTTGCAAAGTATGTGCAAGGTCCTGGGTTCAACCCCCAAGTACCAGAAAAAAATTAAAATTTAGACAAAACATGAGGGGAATGTGTTGTTGTTGTTAGGTGTCATCAAGTAAATATCTGACTCACAACGACCCTACCCCTGCATACAACAGAGGAAACACTATTATCAGTGCTTCTCTGCTGTTCATAGGGTTTTCAATGGCAGATTGATTTTTGGGAGGGGGTTGCCAGGTCCTTCTCCAAAGCCTACAGCTTCTGGTGTTCCCAGGCGGTCTCCCATCCAGGTACTAACCAGGCCCGACCCTGCTTAGGTTCCAAGATCTGACAGGATCAGAATCCACAGGGCTACGGCTGCAGGCCCTCTTTTAAATACCAGGTCATTATTCTATAATCTTCTGCAACTTGTTAGATTTGTTTTGTTTTTAGCTTCCCCAAGAGCCCGTCACCTCTTCTGATGGTTACCTGAACTCTCTGTGTAATTTTAGCTCATGTCCCATCGTGCCACCAGTACCTCTCTTATCCCTCCGTAATGAACAAAATCGTCGTTAATCTTTTCTCCAATTCACCTGTTGCTTCCTCCAACACCATAGAGGCTTTCCACAAGGACCATGGGTTCCTTGGTTTTTTAAAGGCTCCGTTCAATCCTAAAGATCTACATCACGGGAGACTATTTTGTAGATTTCATTTGTTTCTGCTTTTTAAAGCAACAGCAGTTACCAGTTGAAGTCTGTGAAACTTCAAAAGTGACTTCTCTAACTTGGTGAGTAGCTGGTCTTCTCTCTCTGGGTAGAAGTCTGTCTTTGCATTCTGTCTGCTACTTCCATCTGTTCTGCCAAGCCATTTCCCTAGTTTATAGTCATTCTGAAACCTTGATCTATTTTAAGATGTGTAAGTAACCCTACCCAACCTTGTGTCCTCTTCAGCCTTCTTATCCAGGTCATTGCTATTTGATAGCTGTGACCTCTGCATGCTGCTGGGCCGTGGGGGCTCCTTGAGGACAAGGACTGAGTCTGTTCTCCATCTCCCACACCACCCTAGTCCCCGCAAGGACCAAGGATGTGGAGGTCTCCATAAACTAAACACCCTGGGGTGAGGGCAAGCCTCCAGCAGCTATTCTATAGCCTGTTGACATGAATGCTGTCCTGGGAGAGAGAAGCAGTCTCCCCGTCTCTGCCTTGCGACCCTGGCCCACCCTTCCTGCCTCCCCGCTTGCCTCCTTGTTCCCAGCATGGTCTGGTTTTCGCAGTGTCTCCCTGCCCCCACCTCCCTCTGTTTAGATTTGGCCTGGTTCTACCCTTTGCTGTCTGCAGAGCCCCCTCTGGACCTTGGCCCATATACAGTGCTTTCTCCTTCCTCCAGATATCTGGGGCACCAAGCCCCTGCCACTTACTTCCTCTGAAGTTATCACCAGCTGACTTGTATCATTGGCTTAAATCCTGTAGGTGTGTTTGTCTTCACTAATCTCCTGAGCTTGCTGTAGGCTAAGAAAACATTGCAAGTGCTTTATCCTCATGGTGATGGCCTTCAGTTGGAAAGGACTAAGGAGAGTATTTTATTCCTCTGCCATTTTCGGAGTATTGTTTGTGTATTTGCAGTGAGACCCTTTTTCAAAGGGGCACTTATGTGGAAGTTGCTCCCTTAGCTGGTCAGTGGTTGTGCTAGGGCCTGGATATGTGTATTCTGGGAGGGGCTTATGGCCCATCTGTCATTCTTTAATAAGGACAGTTGCCACCCTAAATCCTTGGTGGAGCAGGTGGGAAATACATAAAACAAAAGGAAATTAACTGACCTGACCCAGTTGTATGTTGTATATCTTGAGGAATGTTTCAAAAAATAGTTAATTGTTAGTTTGGCAAATTTTATGTTGTATATTTAGCACAATAAAAAAAACTAGAAAAAATAAAGCCACATATAAAAAATAATAAAATAGTAGTAGTAGTAATAGTAGTAGTAATAAATAATTATAGGCCCGCTGCATGGAATTGATGGTTTTTATTAACATTGTTTATTCTCCTCTCGTGTCACTGTTACCTGGAGTTTCTGGGTTTTGGTAGAATCTTGCTGATTTGGTCCTGGTGCCAGGATTGCCTGGTTGTCTTTTGCCTTCCCTTATGTTGCCACCAGGGTTCTCCTAGGAGAAGGAGATAGAGACGTAGCTCTCTCCTGTTTCCATGCTTTTTTTTTTTTTTTTTTTTTTTGCTAGGGGTTGAGCCTAGGGCCCCACTCATGCCTTGCAAATGTTCTACCACTGAGCTGCACCTTCAGCCTGTTTTTTATTATTTATCTTGAGACAGGGTCTCATTAAGTTACACTGGCAGCCTCTGGCCTCAAGCTCGCAATCCTCCTGCCTCCACCTCCTACGTTACTGGGATTACAGATATGCGCCTCTGTGCCTGGCTTCTTCCCCTTTCTTTAGTCCCTCTGAAGTCTACATGGGCAGAGGACTGGCTCATGATTGTGAAGCTCACTGGGGGCACAGCCAGTACCTGGAACAGGACCTTTTGCCTTTGAGTCTAGGATTATTTCTGTGTTTCTGTTCTGTTTATTTCCACAGGCACCACTGGAAGACATTGGCTTTGTACAAAGCACTCGGGAGGACCCAAAAACTTAGGTCCTTTCTCTGCATGCAGACCTGACTCCCCATCCCAGGGCCCTCGGTGAAGAAGTGTTCCTGCCTAGCTGGGGTCTAGCCCTGGCTACTGTAACAGAACGTGGGATCCCCTTTCCTGTTAAGCTGTTCTCTGCTTCTCTCAGTGGGGCCTTTCGCTTTGGGGTTGACTTTGTGTTTCATCCCAGTCCAGTAAGGTGGAAGGTCTGTTCTGGATTATTTTCATGACAAAAGGAATTTTAATTCCTTCTTTAGCTATTACAGTAACAGGCTCTACTTGTCTTGCCTCATACCCAGAGACCATGGTGTCATATTCTATAACATGTGGTCTTACAGACATAACTAGGACTCTTCCCTGTGCAGAATGTCAACTGAAATGACATGCCTTGTTAGATCCAGTTGCTGAGTGGAAAGCTTCATCTACAGAAGCCTCTTCTGTCTTGCTTCTTGCAGCAGAATTGGGTCAGCCCACCAAACAGGTCTTCCTGTCACCATCAGCTGAAGCAAAGCTGATTGACTGAGGCCGTCTATTCTGTCCAAGTCCACTTCCTTCTCTAGACCTTGTCAGTAAACTTCCCTGCCTTATCATGACATATACAGAAATCATTGAGTAGTATTAAATTATTATTTGTTATGGATAATGATGCAAGGGAATATGTTTACGTGGCCTTTAAATCATTGTTTTGATAGCTCCCTCCCACCAATTTAGTCTCTTCCTCTACATAGGCTCACAGCAACTCTTTGTGGGGTGAAGGAGTAGAGAATGAATGCTGAAGTTTGAGCATGTTTTGAATGTCTCTTTCCTCTTTGGAGAATCACTATTCTGTAAATCATCCTCCAGTGGCTTGCAGTAGAGAAGTGGACAGAATCACAGAGGGTCGTTCATGACTCAGTAAATTTTCAGTAAGTCCTTATTTTAGGCTGGGTGCTTTGTTAAGCACCAAGGACAGGAGGAGAGAGAAGCAGCTACATAAGTACAAAGTGTCACTCACCACAAGTATAAGATAGGAGTTGCTAAGTACAATACAGCCTGCAGCCACACCACTGTGGCGTCAGATCCTGTCATATCTCGGAAGCTAAGCAGGGTTTGGCCTGGTTAGTATTTGGATGGGAGAACATCTGGGAACACCAGGTGCTCTAGGCTTGGGAGAAGAACCTGGCAAAAAAAAAAAAAAAAAAATCAGCCATTGAAAACCCTATGAATAGCAGAGAAGCACTAACAATACTGTTTCACCTGTTGTACGTAAGATCACCGAGTCGGACACTGACTCAATGGCACCTAACAACAACAACAAATACCATACAAGGGGTACAAATAAAGTATTCCTGGAGTGCAGCAGAAGGACTTACTGCTTCTCACTGAGGAGATCATGTAAGAATTTATTAGAGAAAGTGGCCTCCGGCCAGTTTGGGTAGGATTTGGATGTTGCAGAATAGGGCCAGGGAAGAAGATGGTAGGCGAAGGAGACAAGGAGGGAGGGTGATGCAGAACAGGCACAGGTTACAGAGGAGACTTTCTGGGGGAAAGACTGGGGGGGCAGCAGAAAGGGCAGTCGTGCAGAGGGGGACTGTGGCAGCGCATGCTATGATACCTGCCCCCATGGCTGTGCCAAGGCAGGAAGGCAGGAGGGAAGCTTGTCTAGGGAAGGACACAGTAACCCCAGGATCTTTCTTCTTGCACACGAAAAAAGGCTTTTAAGACTTTGGAAAGTTGGACTGGTAGCTCATAAGCCACCTTCTTGTCTCATCCTCTCCAAGTTTTTACTCTTCAATTATTTGTTCTCCTGGGCTCAGAAACTTGATCCTCCAGTTCTTTATCTTTTTTCATTTATGTCTGTTGTTAGGTGCCATCGAGTTTGGTCCAACTCACAGTGACCCTATGTACAGCAGATGAAACTCTCCCTGACACTGTGCCATACTGGATGAATATATGAATACATGAATAGCTTCTCTGCTATTCATAGGGTTTTCATTGGCAGATTATTTTGGGAATTGGCTGCTGGGTCCTTCTCCCTAGCCTGTAGCATCTGGTATTCCTTAGCAGTCTCCCATTGAAGGACTGTGCAGGCCAACACTGCTTAGCTTCTGAGACCTGGCAGGATCAGATACTCGAGTGCTATGGCTGCACACATTTATATTTAGTCAGTATCAAATCCTGGCTCATTTATAAATTGTTTGAAATATTTTATTGTGGTAAAATATATCTAAAAAAATTACCATTTTAACCATTTTTAAATGTACAGTTACACAATGGCATTAAGTAATTTACACAGTTGTATAGTCATTTCTACTATCTAGCTTGATAATTTTTCATCATCCCAAACAGAACTGTACCCATTAAGCAGTAACTCTCATGCCTCCCTCTGTTGCCCTCCTCCTCCAGCCCCTGGTAACCTTTGTTCTCCTGACTTTAGATATGCCCTATAAATACAATCATATAGTGTTTGTCCTTCTGTTTGGCTCATCTCACTTAGCATAATGTTTTCAAGGTTCACTCATGTCACCCAGGTCATGGTGTTCATCCAAATTTTCTTCTGTTGAAAGGCTGAATGCTATTCCATTATACATATATGCCACATTTTGTTTATTCTTTCATCTGTTGATGGGCATTTGGATTCAAATCCTGGTTTCCTTTGTAGTACTTAGTGTTGAACCCAGGGCCTTGAGTGTTCCTGGCAGCTGCTCTGCCACTGAGATAAAGCTCCAGCCCTGGCCCCTCCTTTTTTTTTTTTTTTTTTTCTTTTTAATTTTGAGGTGAGGTTTCACTAAGTTGCACAGGCCACCTCTGGCCTCGAACTTATGATCCTCCTGCCTCCATCTCTCAAATCCCCGGTTCAAATCCTAGCTTCTGAAAGCACGGTGTAGTGTGACTTTTTGTCATCATCAGCATCACCTCTCTTCTCTGTCTGGATGTGAATCCCTCATGCCTGGGTTGCAACATATGCCTCTCAAGGTCCATAGGCATTGGCTTCAGACCTGGGCTCTAGACCTTTCTTGTATGAAGCAGACAAGGGACATTTAACTCCTATAGTCTGCTGTTCTTTGAACTGAAGGCAGTAATAACTTCGTGCAAAAATGAAGGCTGTCATGAGGACCACACTAAGTCATGTGTGTGATTACATAGCCCAGTGCCTGACACACAGTAAGTGCTTAACAAACAGTGGCTCTTAAGGAAATCATAGCTCAACTGAGTTCTCTGAACATCCTCCTTCCTCTCTCCTATCCACTTTAATTCTGTCATTTGATCCAAATTAATTCACCAGCAATGGTTGCAATGGGGTGGGGAATTACTTCCCGTCATCTCATTTCTGTCCCTATGGCATGAAGGGTGGTTCACTTTCTTGGACTGCACTCACTGTTTGAGGCCCAGCTTGACTGGTGTGCTAATGACGCAGCTCTCCCTGAAAGCGTGTGCTCCCTGTTGGGATTCTTTTGCACCTGTTGCTACCTTGTTGTGCACACTTTTGTATATTTGTGTCAGGTATTGTACTTCCAAGTCTCCAGAACAAATTCTGCAAGTTCTTCTCAATTTGTACTTATATCTAAATAGGAAATAATTCTTCTACCTCAATATAAGGGAAAAGGTTCCCCTCAAACTTTTTTTCAATACTAATATTAAAATCTTACCAAGGCTCCCATATTATCGGATGTGCTGTCAGCCACCTTCTTTGACATCAAGTAGAGAAGATACCTGGTCTTGGAACCATCTGCCAATCTTAGTGTTAGGTCCTTATATAGGCAAAATAACTATATTTAACATTTTCTTTATTTCTTTCCCTCTTTCTTTCTTGCTTTCTTTTCTTTTCTTTTCTTTTCTTTTCTTTTCTTGCTTGCTTGCTTGCTTTCGGTGCTATGGTTGAACCCAGTGCCTCCCACTTGCATGCTTTGCAACTGCTGTACCACTGAGCTGCACACTGAGCTCATTACTTTTTTGAGGCAGTGTCTTGCTAAATTACACAGACTACCTCTGGTCTTGAACTTGCGATCCTTCTGCCTCTGCCTCCCAAGTCACTGGGATTACAGGCATGCACCACCGTGCCCGGCATATTTAACATTTTTTAAGGCAAGTGAATTTAACACTAGCTGGGTAATCATTTCTTGAGGTTTAACCTTACAAGGGCAAATGTTAGGTATTACTTGAGTATGGGGTTTGACCTCACAAGGGAAGGTGTTAGATATTGTTACAAAAAACTTTTGAAAACCAGTTTAGAAACTTTAATAAAGGATGACATTTAGTTATATGAATGTGGATGCTTAGTATAAAATTCTTTACTGTCTTAATGTTCAAATATATTCTTCCAACTTGGGAGCACATATGTGATTTCAAAAAATACTTCAGCTCAAGTGGAGGAGAAAAATATGAAGCTAGCCCATCGAAAATTGTTAGATGCCTCAAAAAGTGACTTTCAAGATACCTAAGACCTTGTTTGAAGATACGTGTTAAAAAATTTTTGAATAAAATATTAATGTGAATTTTAAAAAGTAGTGTTTCTAAAATAGTTTGCCACATGATTTCAAATATATAGAGAGAGTTTAATGAATGAAGTAGATATTTGGTCACTTCAGCTATATCTCTAAAATTTTATCTTTTCAATTTGGACACATTGTATTTGGGATCTTTTATTTTGGGAGTGGAGGGTTATATGATAGTTGTGACCTATGGTCAATATAAATGGGTGAGTTATGACCCTAATCTTACTGATTAAAAATTGTTATAGCTTTATACTTGCTTTTCAGAGCTTTGTGGCCAGTTTTTTCCCTCTGATAACTGTAGGAGGATGGACAGGGAGTGGTGTAAGTGTAGAAGTATTTACCTTGACTTGAATATTTCATGAAATATTCAAATTAATAAAAACAGGGCATCTCTGCTTTGTTTCTCATTTTAAAATCTTTGTGGAAACTGAATTAGTAATCTGCAGGATCACTTTAATGAAAATGAAAAACCCATTGGTTTAAGGTTTGTGATACTTTAGTTGAGAAGAAAAGCCCAAGGCATTGGATGGGAAAAATTAATTATCCATGGAAAAACACTTGCTTATTTCTGCATAGGGTACCAGAGTTAGCAAACGGCCTTTCCCTTTCTCATGCCAGAGTGAGATGGGCCATAGGCAGAGACTGTTGAGAGTCCTGCGTGGGATGGGTTTGGACTGTGATGTCTGCCGCCTCTAGCTGGGAGACTCTTGCATCTCTTTGGAGCTGCTGTACCTCCCTCTCTCCAGGGACAGCCCAGCTGCTCTTTTGGTTCCAGAAGCAATGGCTTAAGTCAATCTAGCTTTGAGTCACTTGCCAGCCAGGGTTAAGGAGCATGAATCCAATGGTTTCAGAGTGGCAAACTGAAAAAGCAGCAAATGGCCAGGCTGCTGCTCTCTTGTTCCCACCAGGGGCCTGAGCTCTGCCCAGCGAGTGCAGGACAAAGAGGGCACTTTCAGCCTTCTGTAAATAGCCTATTGTACAAGGGGAGGAGGTGGGGCAAGGGATGGCAGCAGCCTACCAGCTTGGCTTGCTGTGTTAAGGAAAGATGTCAAGATTTCTTAATTTGCTGCTGCTTGGGGCAAGGGTGCCACTTATGTGGGTTTATTTGAGGTCTGCATTCCTAGTGAAGCATTCCATCAAACTGCTATTATTCAACTTGCTGAAAGCTTAGGGAATTTCAGGAGAGAAGTGTCCGGATCACCTGTTTTTTGGCTTACAAATGACAGGAGGAAAATAAAATGCTAATGTAAGTAAAAGTTTCCAGGATTGCGGGACTTGAGTGTGTGTGTGTGTGTGTGTGTGTCCGCTGTTAAAGAATAATACCCTTGTGAGTCACCTCTGGCTCTGAGTCACTTTTTTTTTTAATGCAACCGCAATGGTAAGACATGAACCTTTGTGTACAGTGGGCATTGAACCCACATATGCAGAGGCTAGGGTGACAGGATAAATGCTTGTGTTTGTGTAAGACACTAAGAATTTGGATGGACTTCAGATGTGGATCTGTCATGATACCAAGGAGTGCTACTGCTAGAAGGACCTTTAGAACCTGGTCTTGTAGTTTCTAACCTAGAGTAGGCTGAAGGCGATTTGTGAGCCTGTGTGCAGGTAATCATGTGGGTATTCTCAGTGGATATGGTCAGCAGGCCAGCAAGTTTAAGAATCATTCATGTAAATTGAATTTAGCATTGTTTTGGTATCCTGGTTTTTGTTTTTTTTTCTTGGTACTACTAGGGAGTTGAACCCAGAGCTTCACACATGCTAGGCAAGTGCTCTGCCACTGAGCTGCACCCCAGCCCCCTTTTTACAAATTTTATTTTATATTGGGACAGGGTCTCCCTAAGTTGCAGGTGCTGCCTCTTGCTTTGAACATGCGATCCTCCTGCCTCAGCCTCCTGAGTTGCTGGGATTACAGATGTGTCCCACGGTGCCTAGATTAGTGTCCTGTTCTTGGCAGACATCTTGAGGAAGCCTTTTCCGTCTGTGGTCTAAATTTCCTCCTCATCATTTTGCTATGATCCAATAAGATGCGGGATGTGAGAACCTCTCCAAAGCACTAAATAAATGTTGATTGTGTTAGCAGTTCTGTCTAAAGTTTGGGCAGAAAAATAGCAGGATTTTTGTTTTCTGATAGTCATGCTGAGTGATTCCTGTTAACTCTATCTCTACCCGCATCTATTAAAGGAATCTTCTGCTCTGGTTCTTTACTGGTAGATTTCCCTGACTATTGTAATATTCCTGACATTCTGTAGTGTTTGACTTCAATTTTATAGGCATTTCAAAATATCCAGCTGAGCAAACCCACCTTTTGTAAGTGTGGGAAGCACAGGTACATGGGAGTAGCTGTAGAGGAAAGAGAAGTTAGTTGTCAGTAGACTTATGGGTTCCCCACTGAGAGATTCGGCTTCCTAAGCTGTTGAGGTAGCCGAATCATATTTATGTGCTTGGCTTATAAACTTCCCTAGGTGATGATATGGAAATTTGCTTTTGAAAGAATGAAAAATTCAAGCTAGAACATCATTGAAATGAGAATAAAATCTGTCTCTAAGTTTTAACCACCTATTAGCAAGTACAGGAACCTTAATACTTAAGAGACCTGTTAGGACTAAATATTAATGCATGGTGTTTATCTCTACATACAGCATTTACGGGATATTTATTGTGTCTAATTTTCTTTGAATGTGGGTGTGCCTCCATTTTTAAATGCTCAAATATCTTTTCCTTAACAGCAAGTAAACAGAGGAGGAAAGATTTATAATAGTACCGGTTTTATGCTTAAGAGTTATTCTTTATAGGGATCTAAATGAGGTATTGTCTTCACTTATTATATGTAGACTGTTGTTTTCCTATGTGGAAGATTAACAAATTTGCCCAGTGAAGTTGGTTTGCAGCTTTTTACCTGGCTGCTAGCTAAGAGGTATGGATTAAACTGCTATAGCTTGTCATTATCACCCACTAAAAGTAGGAATTTGGCTGTAGTGAAGTGCTTAGCATTACAGATTAGTATCTAATAAAATGCTTTTGCATGCATGCTATTAAATATGTATTTTCCTGAAGTTTAAAAAAATTCTCTCTTCTTCCCAGACTTATTAAACTTTCTTAATGTCATGCAATCTGTAGCTTGGCTGCTGCTGCTGTTTAAAATAGACAAATTATTCGCCTATATATAACTATATTTGTTTAGAGATGAACTATTTGGTATTTTCACTCATGCATATAATTCTGTTGAACAACCCCTATACATTCACACTCTCTAAATGTTATGGAAATTACTTCAGGGGCTTTGGAGAGGGGAGAGAGAAGAGCATGGGTTTATGTGCAAAGAGAGGACAATTCCTGTTCAGACTTGGGAGTGCTGCAGGGTAGTGAAGAAAACTAGAGCCAGGCACTGTGACACACGCCTATAATTCCAGGGACTTGAGAGGCTGAGGCAGGAGAATGGAGAATCAGAGACCAGAGTCAACCTGCGCAACTTAGTGAGACCCTATCTAAATCAAAAAACAAAAAATGACAGACAAGTAGAAGGTGGAATGACTAGAGGGCAAGGCGTGTTTGCACATTAGAGTTGTAAAGTTGTAGGTGCAGAATCGTGGCACTGTTTATGCTTTCTGCTCAGTGCCAACAGGACCTGGGTTTGATTTGTTGGCTTAGCCCTGAAGGCTCAGCAGACGCTTCTCTCCCTCAGAAAGAGCCTCCCCAATGTCTGGCAGCTCTTGCTTGTTTAATTTTGTATCTTTCCCACTAGGTGGTTAGCCCATTGAATGGTCCAGAAGGTCGTTAGCACTGTGGTCTGGGCTCCTAACACAGTGCTTGCTACTTGGAGGCAACTCAGATATGCAAAATGACCAGAGTTTCCTATGATTTCATCTAGAATAAATCTGCAGTGAGTGTACACTGGCAATATGTTTCTTTCTGGGATGTCTCAAGTTAGTTAGACATGCCACCCAACATCCTATCATTCATTTCATTGGCTTTTTTAAAAAAATATGCCCATTGTCTCTTCTATTGGGAAGCCAAGCAGAAAGAAAACAGTGTCTGTTTGCAGAACTGCCCCTGGCAGCGATACTCACTGATGCTGCTCCCTGCCCATGGGTGGAGCAGTGGGGTGACTCGACTCCCAGCTCCTCATTGGCCCAAACTCCACCCTCTGTTCTCCTGAGAAGTCAAGTATGGATTTTGTCTGCTAGTTACCTTTAGCCCAGTGGGCAGCAGCGTAGGACTCAGCATGTGACTCACGAAACACCCTGAAGGACCTTGGCAGGCTGTGCAAGCGCCAGCCAGCTCCTCTAGCCCCCGCCCTACCCCCAGCCTCACCACCCTTTTCTGCTGTGTGTCTGCTGTGGTAGGTCACCTAGCAGTCAGCTGTTGGTGGCACAGATGGTGAGTGGTTTTGTAAGTGCTGCCGCTTTCTTTCCAGAATTATGACCTGAAGACATCTCCTTATCTGTTCTTTCTCTGTTGTCACGCTAAACCTTGAGATTCCCTGCATCTGTGTGTGTGAGTGCGTGCACATGTGTGTACCTGCCATGGTAGTGCAAGATTGAATGAGCTGTGTAAATCCATTATTTTGGACCCTGTGGTATTATTGATCAGTAAAAGCAGCCTGATATTCTGCTACTATAAAAAAAAATGCAGGAGTACAGATTTAGACAGAGGATTTCTGTATTTAAAAAAAAATCTTTTTAGTCTTATATTCTAGCTATTAAAAGGAATATGTAGTATGTAGTTCCCAATGCCACCTGAACTTATAGTTAATATATAAACACATTGCATTGCCAGGGAGTTTTTAAGAAAAATCTTTCAACTCATTTATTATTATTTCCTTCCCTTTGCTGCCAGACTTTAAAGCAGCAATTGATCAGTAATTTTCCAACTAGCACTATTCTTGTTATTTCTATTGTACATTTACTTTTTTAGATTAATCTATGTATCAGTTGTAAAATCCAATTTGGGGATTTGATATTTATCAAGTTATTCATCTAATTTTCTTCAGTGTGTTTTGGCTTCCTAATTTTGCTTATAAAAGGAAAAAGCCAAGGCTGTATTACTCTGTACCCCACCAACATTTACCAATGAAAGGAGAAAGAGAAAAACAAAAGAAAAAAGAAAAAAATTGCTTATAAACTGTAGGCAAATGTAGTTTTTCATTACTTGAGTAACTGACTGTTCTGCACTCACCACTAACCACAGAGCATTGGTAGAGGAAATAATAACAGGATCTACCATTTATTGAGTACTTCCTGCCACGTGGTAGTATCCTAAGCTCTTAACGTGAATCCTTCATGTGGATCATTCGGTAGTCCCACTGAGATAGGTACTGTTTTCATCTCCACTTATCAAGGAGGAAACTGAGATACCAAGAGGGAAAGTAATTTGTTCCAAATTACACAGCTAATGAGTTAGAGAGGCAGGATTTGGCTCCAGAATCTAGGATTTTGAATACTGTTCCATACTTTTTCTTAAACACTATCCTATAATCTCTCCCTAGTTATCTGGTATTTGGTTTAAAGTTTATGGACACCAAGTTACTTATTTTAGATATAATATTTTGGGGAATATAAAAGCAAATGATCTAATCGGAACAGCCCACTGTGGGGTTCCCAGCATTTATATGCCACACTCAAGGGCACCTAACAATAACAACAACAATTTGTAGTGTGAAGAGTGCCAAGAAGTAAGTAAGAAGGTGAGAGATGTGTTGAACATTAGATGGGTCTGTTCTTCCAGTTGGGGAACTTGTTTTGAAACATACTGGAAGAAAGAGCAACTGGTGACCCCTAGGTGTTCAGGGGTTATTTGTTCCTCTTCACTTATATACCCGTTAACCTTGAGAATGAGAGTTGAGTGTGTTTGATTAGGTGGGAGAGAACAAGGATGTAATATCAGGGATGAAACTTACACTTCTTACTTGAGCCTTTTACAGCAAGAATTCTTCATGAGTAAAATCTTTTTAATGTGGTTAATGAAAGCAACATTTTTTGTTTGTTTGTTTTTTACATAAGATAATGGAGAAATAGAAGAAAGGTGAATTACTATTTTTAGAAAAATGAAATTTGACATCTAGCGGCAGGCTTGGACTCTTAGACTGTGATGTTGATGCCTAAATTGGTCAGCCAGTAATAGAGTTCGTTGTCTGGCCTTTAGAAGCTCTGGAGAGTTGTTCTTCTCCCCAGGAATGAACATGACGCTTTTCTCTCCTGACAGAATTTGGCCCAGGGAACCATCAGCACAGAGCCATGCAAGCCCATGAATTGTTCCAGTATTTTCGAATTCCAGAGCTGGTTGACATCCGGCAGTACGTTCGCACCCTTCCGACCAACACACTCATGGGCTTCGGAGCTTTCGCAGCACTCACCACCTTCTGGTACGCCACAAGGCCCAAGGCCCTGAAGCCACCATGTGACCTGTCTATGCAGTCAGTGGAAGTGGCGGTGAGTGGGGCCCAGCCTGCCTCCTGGGCTTTCTCTATATTTCCCCTCGTTGATTAAACCCCATTGAAGCGATGTGAATCAGGATCACAAGCAGAATCAACTATTTGTTTGTGAGGGCACTTTGTTAAAAGAAACGCACTCAACAAACAGAAGTTGTTGATGATAATACACAGATGGGGAAGCCAAAATGCAAGACACAGGGACAGATGATGTAGGATGGATTGGTTGTCTCTCCATAGCCACTCAGAAGATCATTCCAGAAAGCACATTGAGCTTCTGCCCTGTGCCAGGGCCCGTGGTAGGTACAGAAGATTCCACCAGGGGTACAGGATAGCACTGAGTCCTTCCTCACAGGTGTTATATCCCAGCAGGGAAGAGAGTCATCAAATGTTACAGAAAGAAGAATTTCACTCGTGGTTCATCTGATAGAACTCCTCCTCAGACTATTGAAGGGGACTCTGGGATTTCCCACAGGATAAAGCTAGAGGAGGAACTTGCCAGAATAACAGAGTGGCAGCATTTAGCAACAGACGTGGAGAAATACCAACACCCAGGAGGCATCTCAGCTTGGATTGTTGAGTGCCATGGTTGCATCTGGCTGGGACAAATTGAAGGTCATGCCCTTCTAGTTATGAAAATTAAACCAGAGCATATGTGATTGGGACTTAGTAGGTGGGACGGCATAGGAAACACAAAGACCCTTGCAGAAAGATTCTTCCCTAGTGCTTCTTAACCTTTCTTCCCCTCCTTGATCTCTTTTCAAGGTTAGTAATAAACACAAGCGGTTGAAAATACGAGGAAGCCAAGTTCTCAGGGGCATTTTGGCTGTTCACCTATTCTTTGCTTTGTGGTTGTTTGCTTTCTGCTGCTAACGTCAGAATCAATGTTCAGTATTTGTTACTTTCAACACAGAAGGCTATTGGTGAGATGCAGGACTGCCTTATTTACTGCTGTTTTAGATGGAGAAGTAAAAGGTCCTCTCATTTTCCCCTAGATCCATTGGCACAGCAGGAGATTGTACACCTTCCACTTACAGCTGTGGCTTGATTAATAGCTTTTGTTATTAATTAGGTTTTAGTTCTTTGTTTTATTTTTATTTTTATTTATATTTATTTATCTGTGGTAACAGGGGGCTCAACCCAGGGCCTCGTGCATACTTTGCAAGTGCTATATGACTAAGCTGGGTGCTGTGGCACACGCCTGTAATCCCAGCGATTTGGGAGGTGGAGGCAGGAGGATCACACATTCAAGAGCAGAGGCAGCCTGTATAATTTAGCGAGACCCTGTCTCAGAAAGTAAAGAAATGGGCTGAGGGTGCAGCTCAGTGGTACAGCGCTTGCAAAGCATGTAAGCGCTGTTCAGCCCTCAGTGCCGCAAAAAACAAACAAGCAAGCAGATGCTCTATGACTGAGCTGCACCCTAAGCCCTTTTTAAATATTTTATCCTGAGACAAATTCTTGCTAAATTACACAGAGTGCCTCTGGCCTCAAATTTGGGATCCTCCTACCTCTGCCTTCCGAGTCGCTGGGATTACAGGTGTGTGCCACTGTGCTTAGACACTTTGTTTTATCTTAAACAAGTTCTTGCATTCATTAAAATATGTCAAAGACATGTTGGTCTAACTCATGCCTAATATAAATATAGAATGGACTGCTGAGGAAAGTGGGCTTTATACTTTATTTCAGTTGAGAAGGGACCTTAATATTTCACCTCAGCTAATCACATATAAGCTTTTTTAATAGGTTAGTGTGAGGTTTTGGCATTCCTTCTCTTCTGCAGAGCACCTGGTATACCAAGTAGCCTTGCCATTGCTTTGAACGGGAAGTTGGCAAGTACAGAAAATAGACTTCAACAATTTAGCAGCAACTGTTGGAAATGCCTAATTCTTACTATATGAGAAATTATGAAGTCACAATGTAGTTTTTTAAGCTCCATCGTAGCATGAAGTCATTGTACTTCAGTAAAAAAAAATTATATATGTTCTCTGTAGGACAGGTTAAAACTACAGATAAGTAGAATGAAAATCAAAGTCCGTAATTTTACTGCCCAGTATATGTTGTTGTTGTTGTCATTGTTAGGTGCCGTCCAGTTGGGTCCGACTCATAGCAACCCAGTGAACAGCAGATGAAACATTACCCAACACTGTGACTTGCCCAGCACTATGTTAGTGCTTCTCTGCTGTTGATATGGTTTTCAATGACTGATTGTTTCAGGAGTGGGCTGCCAGGTTCTTCTCCCAAGCCTATAGCACCTGGTACTCCCAGGTAGTCTCCCATCCAAGGACTAACCAGGCCCAACCCTGCTTAGCTGCCAAGATCAGATGGGATCAGATGCCAGGGTAGTATGGCTGAAGGCACCCAGTATATGGGCTTCCTGATTTTTCTCTTTGCTTGTGGAAATAGATTTGGTACTGGGTTCAGAATCCATTGGTGTTAGGAATAGACACTGAACTTGTTTTGCCTTTTTAAAATAAAAAAATACAGTGCTCTGGAGTATTGGTGCTCAGTAATTATATACCCAGTTTTATGGACCTCTGTGATGGTGATGGAGGAACTCTGTTCATTGCACTAGGTTTTGGTGAAAATCCTATATATCGGGCACAGTTCTAGGGGCTGACTGCCGGAGCATACTACTACTGCTTTGTTTCTGCTTTGAAAACAATTGAGCACCACTTCCCGGCTTCTACCCTTGCCCTACTCCCTCATCTCCCACAGTTTTTATCGCTCTTCTCTTCCCATCAACTTTACATGGATATTAAAGTGAAAAAAGCCCACACTTTTTGGCATGGCCGTTTCTCATCACAGCCCACACTAGCTGTTGCCCAGCTCCACTTTTAAAAGTAGCAGCACAGAGCTTCTGTATGAGTTACACAGTTGCCCCTGACCATGTGGAGTCCTAAGGAGGAGGTGAGTACTGCTGCTGGGGACCTTTGTGGGAAAGCTAGTGTGCACCTACCCTGTATCCCAGACAGGGCAGCTGTGGTCAGGACCAGAGTCCAAAAAGCCTGCCTTGAAGGTCTGAGCCTGTTTAATCAGTGCCTTGTTTTGAGAGCCCCTGTGTGTGCAGTCACAGCTCGGCAGCCAGCAGCAATGACCTGAAGGCTGGCCTTTCCTTTTGGTCCAGGAGGGGACATCCATCTTCTGAAGGTTGGTGGTGCTGCTGC
>VMDO01010659.1:0-70627 GCA_007922755.1 Pedetes capensis | reverse complement strand
GCAAAAATGGGAGAAGGACCTGGCAATCCACTCCCAAGGCAATCCCGAAACAGTCAGCCATTGAAAACCCTATGAGGGTCACTATGAGTCGGATACCAACTCAATGGCACCTAAGAACAACAACAACTTGGGGATTTGGAGTAAAGCTGCAGAGTGGGAGGTGGGTTTGAAGATGAGGATGGGCTACACTGAGTCAGGAACTGACACTTTACCCCTGAAGGTCTTGCCTCAGTCTGCTGACTATGTGAAGACGGCTCTCTGACATTCCAAAATCTGTGAGGTCTGCTGATTACATGCAATGCCATCGGCCAGCACTGCATTTGAGCCCCTAGTCTATGTGAGATTGTTTAAAGGGGTGGGGCAACCCCAGCAACTTTGAGTGGAAACTTTCACTTGAAATCTACATGTATGCTCTTAGACGAGAATAATAGAAAGTTGAAGATCAGCTGAATTCTGAGCCTCAAGGCAGCATAATCTAGTGACAGGCAATCAGGTGAATGTATGTACATATGCTTAAGACTGAACCGATGGCAGCTGTAATGCAGGCACCAAATACACAGGGCAGGACGTATTCATTTCGATGTGGGATGGGCAGAGGTGGCTTTTCTGGGTTGAGCTGCAACTGCTGATGCTGACACCACTTTCTTTGATCCCGACCATGGAGACTGGAATGTGTGTTGCAAGGGAGAATCAGTGGGCTGAGAGGGTCTGGTCTGTGCCCAGACTCTCCTGCCCACCCCTGCTGGACATGTAGCATTTGTGCGAAGTAAATCTGCATTACATTAAGGCACTGATACTCTGGGGTGGTTTTGTTACCACAGTGTGACACACAGTGCCAACTGGCATAGCGACAAAGGATTTGGTCCCTTTATTTACTCTCAGCTCCCTCTACGTCCCCACTTCTCATTCTTCAGCCTGCGGTAACCCAGAGCTTGCTGTCCTTATTCCTTTGAAATGACTTGCAGAAAGGGTGCTAAAGATCTCAGGTTTCCCAGATTGTGAAGTTCTTCAGAAATTATCCTTGAACTCTGCGTGGGCTTTGATTCTGTGAGCCAACACTTCCTTGGAATATTTTTCCCCATGGCCTTCAGTAACCTTGATAGAGTATTTTGAAGAGTTGGGAATAAATACTGAAGTATTTTCCTGATATTATGAAAAATATTGAAAAATTGTTACACAGTCTCCAATATTTTCTGAGATCAGTAGATAGTTGTTACGCAGCTAGATTAAAGAAGTCAAATTATTAAGATCCACTACTTCTGGTAATGGGCAGTAAGGTACTTTTAAAGGGGTTTTAAAACAAGTTAAATGAAAAACCATGGAATATTAGCCACATATTATTTACAACCACATAATATTTACAACCTGATTGATTATAGCTGTGGTAGAATCATCAAAATTTTCATCTTACAAAAAAAGCAGGAAGCGGAGAAATAGAGAGATTTTGTCATTGTGAAAACTCCTCAAATATTGGGAAGCTAAGGTGGAAACAGTCTGCACCTATAAAAATGCCTTCTGCATGAGTGGGTGTGGGAATATGTGTGCAAGGATGAGCAAATGTGACTATGTTTGTGCATGTTTGGGGGAAAGTGTGGTATATCCTGACTGTCAGCATTCAGCAAATATTTGTAGAGCAAATAAATTATTCCATTTATTCAATTCCATAAATATTTATGGAATAGTTTAATGATAATTGGAATCCTAGTAATTAATAATAATGTAAACAAGGGAAAGCTTCCCCTAGAACACCCATGAAAAGAGAGATTTGCCTGAGTCTTGCTGAGGAGCTGCCATCCACGAGGCGGCTACTTGCCCATAGAAACGTGGACTCGCCTTTGCTCTTGATGCTTCAGACCTTTGCCCACTCACTCACCTTCTCCTGCTCATTTCCTGCAGCTCTGGGCCACTGTTTTATTTTTTCCATTAGATGTTGCTGCTACCACATTGACCTCATTAGAGGTATACTCTATATAAAGACCACCCTTCCCTTACTGCCTGGCTCTCGGCTCTGCAGGACTATGAAAATGTAATTCTTCTGTGAGATCTGGGACTTTATACTAAGGTTGAGGGCAACTAAAAGGAATTATGGTCTACAGCTATTCCAGCCTGGCATCTGATCCCATCTGATCTTAGAAGCTAAGGAGAGGTGGGCCTGATTAGTCCTTGGATGGGAGGCTGCCTGGGAATACCAGGTGCCATAGGCTTGGGAGAAGGCCCTGGGTAGCCTACTCCTGAAACAGTAAGCCACTGAAAACCCTATGAATAGCAGAGAAGCACTGACATAGTACTGGACATGTTACAGTATTGGGTAGTGTTTCATCTGTTGTACATAGGGTTGCTATGAGTTGGATCTGACTCAAGGGCACCTAACAACAAGAACAAAGGGAATTGCAATAACAAGAGTAGGACCCTTAGTTGTTATTGTTGTTAGGTGCCATCTAGTTGTGTTCTACTCATAGCAACCCTCAGGGTTTTCAATGGCTGATTGTTTTGGGATTGCCTTGGGAGTAGATTGCCATGTCCTTCTCCCAGGACCCTTAGTTGTTGTTGTTGTTAGGTGCCGTCCAGTCGTGTCCGACTCATAGCAACCCTCGTAGGGTTTTCAATGGCTGACTGTTTCAGGAATGCCTCAGGAGTGGGTTGCCACGTCCTTCTCCTGTTTTTGTGGTGCTGGGAATTGAACTCGGGACCTCAGAGACTGCAAAGCAGTGCTCTACCAACTGAGCTAAATCCCAGCCCAGGACCCTTAGTAGGAGATGTTAAATCAATTGTTTTCAGCAACCAGAGGAAGAAAAGAGCTATATCCCTTGGGAGTCCTTGTATGTATGAGTAAATACCTCAGAGACATACTCATTTCCTTAATCCTTCACAGGGTGGGTTGCAGCCCACCTGCAAGGAATCTCCCTCTAGATCCCTCCTCCCTCTCCCCTTCAGCAAATGGTGGTTGCAATTATGCACAACTATATACATTTCCCCAAACCTGTGCTGCTCTATGGAGACTAGTGTCACATGGGACATCTATAGAACAGTTCACGGTAGACATTTGGATCCAAGGTCTAGTCCCTTTTCATAGCTGCCTACAGTATGAATTAAATAAATACATTCTTATTCATCTTAGGGTCTTTTGGTTCCATGTGGACAAAGGGCCTTGAGCTGAACCAAGCCCCGCCCCGATATAGGCACACATCACTCCTGAGATACATGATAATTGTCAGAGACAATGCAGCCTAAATAAAGAGAAATGTTTTCCTTAAGTATGTGTAATCTACAAAGATATTTTTCCTGCTCCCGAGGCAGGTATAGTCTTTACATTATGAAACAGTTTTTAATTCCTTTCTTCCCTTAACCCTTTTCCTATCTTGCATTGTTTATGACAAGAGACTCAACTAAACATATGAAATGAGGCCCATAACAATGTCATTGAAAACAGCTCTCATTTTCCCCCTATCACCCTCGATTAGGTATGCAAAGATCTGGAGCAGTGCCTTCAATTCAGTTGTATCTTTTCTTGGACTAGATCAAATTCATAGTCTGGGCTTCCTTCTTCACTACTCTCTGTCAGGGGAAGCGAGAGGGATAAAGACATATTTCTTCATCTACAGGGAATGCCAGGGAGCAGAAAGTAGCTTCCTAGCATCATCATCATCATCATCATCATCATCATCATCATTATTCTTGTCATTAATTCATGTGATCATTGATAGTTTCACAAAGTACATTCACAGTGTCTGCACCTGAAAAAAATAAAAACCTTTTAATGTAACAGGATGATTTTGCAGATACTATCTCACTTAGTGAACTGCCTGGGACCTGTGTAGCAATAGCAGTTCTCTCCCCAAAAAAGCAGGAGAGGATTCATTGGAGGCCGTGGCCGTCTGTCTTATGTGAGGGATAGTTGAGGGTAACTGCCTTTCTCATCTACTTCTGAGGACAGTCGCACAATTTCTCATCAAGTTGTCTGTCCTTTTATTGGCAGTTTTGACATGACCTTACGGCTGCGCCTCTCAATTATCTTGAATCCATATGCTGTTAGGATGCTAATAAGGGAGAGGGAAAATGCCATTACCTGAAGAAATGACCTCCTACAATCTCTGGCTTCTTTCTGCGGGAGAGCTGGGTGCTCCCCTTCTGAGCTATGGTGAGTGAAGGGAACAGGCTGCCCTTATTTTAATTCATAGAAGGTCACCGGTTAGACACATAAAAGGATGCATTTCCCCCTTTAAAAGGAGGCTTTAAAATATTGAAACCACCCAGGTTGCCTTTTACATGGCCCCATTATGTAAAGCAGCATTAATGGTGGCAGAGGATGAAGAGGGCTGAGGCAGTCAGACACCAGGGAGCAGAAGTGGGGAGGTTTTTATGAGGTTTATAAATTTCACACCTTTATACATTTAATAAAAAGCTTGTGTCTAAATTATGAGAATGTTCTTGAGAATGAGGCATGGGTTTGTGGAACCTTTCGTATCTGAAGATATTTAAACTGCAAAATAATAACTTGGCTGGAACTTCTTAGAGTGGGTAAGTAGTAAAAATGACAAGGGGCATTCGGAGATGTTTTCATTGTATCTATTCATCATCTGAAACTCTAATACAGGCAGGATTTACTGAAAGAATAACATACTCTTATATATTAAATGCTGGGAGTGTTATAACTTTGGATATTCTTGGAAACTATCCAATTACATATGTTGCTCCAGAAATTCAGCTGAGATTACTGGCATTGAACTTGATAGTCAAGTGATTTCGGACTATTGCTTTTTGTAGATAATGACTTCTATGTTTTCTTTTGCTTTTTTCTACTATAGCATGTGGATTAGATACAGCTCTGAATCATGGTTATGTGGGATCTTCTGAGGTTTAAGAAAACTCCAGTGGAGTTGCCTGTGAGACAGATATTCACAAGTCTTTCTTTGGGCAGCACATTATATGTGAATAACATTTCTATGCCAAAATTAGCTAGTTAATTAAATCAAGATGTAGCGGAAAGACCATCCAATTTCAATCTGGTACAATAATAGCAACAACAAAGAAGAAACAAAACAACACCTGAGTTTGAGTCTTGGCTTGGTTATTGATTCTGTAGCTTTGGTAAGCCATGGTCTTTCCCTGGTTCCCAGAGTCTTCAGTGGAAAAGAAGCCAAATTATGTCACAGCATCATTTTTGAGAATAATTAGGGGATGAACTTGCAAGTTCTATATGTATGATAAATCACAATTGCTAATTATAACCATAATTTGTCAACTGAAGCAATATTAATGGAGGCTTTCTGGGCACCACCTACTCTGTTAAGCACTTGTTAACTTAAAGGGCAAGTTGAGGCACATCAAGTGTGGGAACAAAGAGTTTATTCAAGCCAAAATGAGAATGGCCACTGGGAGTCACAAACTCTAGTTGCTCAGAATAAGTGCTCTGAAAATGGCTTCTGGTTTTGTAACAAAAGTAACAGAAGGGAGTTACTGAAAATCAGTTGCAGGTGCATTGGTCAACAAGAAAAGCACTGGCTGCTGATCAGCTGTCACACACTTTATGTTATACACTCCAGGCAGGAATTATAATAAGAAAGAACAAGGCATTCCCCTAGTTATTTATTGCTCCCATGGTGACAGGGCATTTTCAAGGAACTAAGCTGAAGCCATTAAAAGTCAAAATTAACCAGATCCTAAAATTGTAGAATCCAGGAGAGAGTGACCGCTATCCCACAAACCATGTCCCCCTGGCCTCTAAAGAAAACTCCTTTCAGACCCTTTTTCTTGTGTTTATGTCTTCACCCTCTATTGGAATAAAAGGATGAAAAATACATGGTGTCTGCTTTCAAGGAGCTTGTAGTCTATGATGACATCAATGGTTAGCATTTAGGGGGCACTGTGTACCCAATACTGGGTGAAGCATGATTCAAAAAATAAACACAAATGAAAGGGAATGGCGTACAAGAGACTTTGCACAGGCTGATGGTTAGAGCTGCATCTGCACCTCAGTGTCCTGGACAAGTTTGGCTGAAGAATCAGAAAGCTCCCCCTACACACGTGTCTGTCATCTTGCTATGGGGGCTTGCATGTTTCTGTAACACTGAAAGCTGTACCACCAGTACTTCAGATACCAGCAGGGCCACCCATGGTTTCAGCTGAGCTGCTAGACTAAAACAGATTAGCGAGAAGGACCTGATAGCTCACTCCAAAACAATTATCCATTGAAAACCCTATGAGAAGCAGAGAATCATTGTCAAACATAGTGCTGGAAAATGAGCCCCCAAGCTGGAAGATATTCAAGAAATGATTGGGGAAGAGTTGCCTCCTCAACATAGAGTCAGCCTTAATAACGGGAATGTAATAAAAGCTCTGGAACCTGCTTTTGATGATGTGGCATGACTCAAAATGAGAAGAAACATAGTGACTGCAACAATGGGCTAAAATGTAAAAAGATCATGTGCAGTGTTGGGGAGTATTTCATTCTGTTTTATATAGGGTAGCTGTGAGTCAGATCTGACTCCAGGATATGTAACAACAACAACAATCAGAAAGCCCATAAAACAGCATGTGTAAAGAACATATTCCTTTCCCTAAAGAAAGATCCTTCCCTAGCAAGGATCTATGGTATGCACCCCTTGCCTGGGAAGAGGACTCTGGCAACATTTACCCCTGATGGCTCGCATACATTCCAAAGCTCTGCAGTGGCCACCTCTAGGCTTGCCTGGATATAAGAGAGGCTTCCTCATGACCTGCAAGGTAGCATCTGTGCAGCTGGCCACATGCAGCCTTCAAAATCAAGACTGAAGGCAGAGATGATAGGGACCATAGTAAGTCTAATGCCTGGCAGGACAGAGGTACAGTGGCTTCCTAAAATAATTTCCTATCTAAAGTTCTTTAGAAACTAGGTCTCTTAAGTGAGAAGCCACGAAGGGTAGGATTTGAGTAAGATACTGTTGAGATAGTGATTGGTTAAATCTAACATGTGCTCAAAGGTTGATATGCTAGTTATTATTATTCTCATTTTGAAAACCACAAACTAGAGGCTTAGAGAAGGTCATATAAATTCTGCAGCTGACATTCCAATTTAGAGTGACGTTCTCTTAACCATCACATAACCACTTGTAATATGAGGCCACCACATGATGCTCTGGGAGGTACCAGCGGGGAGGAGCTTGCTTAAATAGACACCAGAGAGTAACTAGGCTTCCTCCAGGCATGGAATGGCTGTCTCTGAAATATGGTCCCTCTTAGGCAAAGGCACTGAGAGCAGTGAGCAGGTGGGAATAGGAGAAGGTCTGTATGGTATTCAGGGGAGTCTTCAGAGAGGCTGGAGGCCAGCCTAGGCAGGCTGCAGTGGTTTGTCATGGTAGGGAGTCTGCCCTCCAACCTGTAGGAGAGGGGATTCATCAGTGCCTCGGGGCAAATTTGGGTTTTAAATTTAGAGAGATCAACCTGAGGACTTAAGACTTAAAGCGAGAGTCCCAGACGTCAGTGAAAGGACTAAATGAATCTCTGCCTTGATATTTACATAATGGTGTGGCCAGAAGGTAGAGGATATAAAATGTTTAAAGGGGAGCTGTCGGACTCGACTCCATGGCACCTAACAACAACAATAGTAATGGAAGATGTATGAAGGGTCTTGTTCTTGAACATGGAGAGGTTCATTTTCAATTTGGAATCAATCAAGATAGTATTTCTACCAGAAAGAATATAATTTACTCTTGTGTTTTTCCCCTCCCTCAAGGCTGTATGCAGTAACAGTGTACACAGACACAGAACCCTCCACCTCTCTGAAATAAGTAACTATGCCTGGCATTTCAAAGATTGCATTTAAATAAAAGTACTTGGGTAGGTGCAGTGGTACACTCCTGTAATCCCAGCAACTTGCAGAGGCAGAAGCAGGAGGATGGCAGGTTTGAGGCCAGAGGCAGCCTGCATAACTTAGCAAGACCCTATCTCAAGGTACAAAATTTAAAAATGGGCTAGGGGTGCAGCCCAGTGGTAAAGCACTTACAAAATACATGCAAAGCCCTGAGTTCAACTCCCAAGTACAACAATAAATGAATGAATGAATGAGTGAATGGATGAATGAACAAATAAATAAATATATTTTATGGCCATGCTACATTAAATGTGAACCTTTTAGAGTGTAAATGTGAGGCAATTACATTAAGAAACTGAAATGCCTTTTAAAGTGTGGGTTATATGGGGAAAGAATGGCATGTCATATATAGAGTGCAGTCTACAGGATCTGAACAATGAAAGGAGAGAATTTTTTTCTAGTTATGGGTTTTCAATATGATTTAAAAGTATTGTTAAGTTAAGATTATAATATGTTGTCAATTAGCTAGAAACTCAGACACCAGATATATCAAGTAATAAATTTACTTTCATTGATGAAAAATCATTTAAATAATAGTGCCATGGTTAATCCTTGAAAATGTCTATAATGTTTAAAAATAATCTGTTTTCAACTGGGTGTGGTGTTTCACACTTATAATACCAGTCACTTGAGAGGCTGATATAGGAGGATCACAAGTTGGAGGCCAGAGGCAGCCTGCATAACTTAGTAAGTACTTGACTCAAAAATTTTTGAAAAAAGCGGGCAGGGGTACAAGATAGTGGAAGAGCATGTGCAAAGTATGTGTGAGGCCCTGGGTTCAACCCCAAAATACCACAAAAATATCTTTTAATAATACTAATCATAAGATATGGAAATCCCTAGGAAAATTCACTGATAATCAGTCAAACTAGTTTACTAAATAGTAACTCACTTACCTTGGAGTGACCCTTTGGTCTAATTCCAACTCTACATTAGCAAATGATTAATAGAGTAATTTGCCCAAAGATCAGTTCATCTAATGATTAGTTTAGCAAAAATAAAATGAAATAAAAATAAAATCTTTGGAAATAACCATTTAGCCATTTTATAGCAATTATTTTTTATTGAGTCTGATTCCATATTACATGCAGTTTCCTTATATTTTGTGAATTTGGAACTTCACAGTAATGCTCAGAATGAATGTGAAGTATTTTATAAATGAAAGACTGGTCTGTCTCTCCAACCACACTTGAAGTGCAATCTTTTGCCTTCCTTTCTTTCCTCAGCATACAGATTTGGTTTCGTGAGTGGAGGAGAAAGCAGGGAGTTGTATATACTAGGGTTTTGTGACTGGAAATGATTTTGCCCAAGTGACTTCACACAGCCATCATACTGTGCCTGCATCACTCAGATATATGTGTGTCCTTCCTCTTACAGAAGCAGAACTGTTCTTCATTTTCACATTGTCTACAAAGGTCATGATATTAGTAAAACAACAGTTGGCTTCTCATCTCACTCATCACAATATCCTATGAGTCACTCACATGTTACTTCTTCATCAGTATTTTCTTTTGTTTTGTACATATTATATGATTTGTCATTAAAAATAAAGACTAGTTTGTATAGGCTATTCTTTATACACAGTTCACATTCTTTATACACAGTTTATATTTGCCAGCCACATTAATCATGTAAGGTTTATGTAAATGTGGACTTGAATGTGTATGTGTTTGTGTAAGAATGTGTATGTATACTGATTTGGTGAATGTGTCATATATGCAGATAAATGAGTGAAATATTCTCAATCTTGGTGCACTACCTGCTACCACCTCTTTTCTCTCAATCATGAAAACAAGTCAGTAAATCAATGAAATAGAAGTGGCAGTAACCAGAATCAAGAATACACTGAGTGAAGGAAACCTATTATTTCATTTATAAAATATTCAACTTTTAAGGCCTGTCTGACAGGTGACATTCAAAATGTACAACAAATTTCAAGCCAACACTATGCCCGAAATTAAGGATCATCAAATAAAGCAAAACTGCTCTAAATATTATAATTGGTTAATAAAACCATTTTAGTGAATCAGTAATTTAGCAAATTGGTCATTTGGTGAATCACTGAGGTATTGAGTGCTGATGAATTAGTTGACTTGGATTTTGATGGATGATCTCTCAAACAACACTATGGTGATCTTGCCAGTGATGATGTAGTTGTACATTTACTGGGTTTATATGCATTAGTTGAAAATAACTACCTGAAAACACTTGAAGATACCATGAATTAAAATTCTATAAATGTGTTTCATGTGAGAAGAATTGAGAAACAAAAAATATCCAAGTTATGTAACAAAAACAGTATCTAAATTAGAAAAACAGATCTTTTCCAGAAAATTTTAAACTTTTGCCTGCTACCTCAAATTGGCCAGAATTTTATCACATGGTCAGTCCTAGCTGCAAGAGAGTCTGGGAAATGGTAGTTTTTCGGCTGGTCCATAGCTCTCAGATGTAACTGAAGTTCTGAGTCTAAGGAAGAAAGAGAAGTTGATTATTGGAAAAGCAACAACCAGGGTCTCTCTGCCAGAGCTGAAGTTCTTCCTTCCTTTTTTGCTCACTTTTAAATTCTCTACTATTCAGGCTTTTAAAAATGTAACTTGGCACAGCTCCCCATTGAGTTATAATTTGCTGTTATTGTGGAAATTCTGAGTAGCAAACTATGGAATGTCTCATTCCACTCTTTCATTTCACTGATGAGAAAGCAGAGGCTCAAAACTATGATTTCCTGTGCAAGACTATATGGTCAGTTATAAAACCCAGTAGTAAAACTATAGTCCAGTTCTCTTTCCCAGGGCAATGTGGCTTCTGGGCAATGAACAAAATAATCAACTGGGCATTTTTCCTTTTATGTTTTCTAAATGAAAACTCATAGAGACCCTCAGGGTTTTCAATGGCTGTTTCGGGATTGCTTTGGGAGTGGATTGTGATTTAGCTCAGTGGGTAGAGCGCTGCGCTGCAGTCTCTGAGGCCCGGAGTTCAATTCCCAGCACCACAAAAATGGGAGAAGGGCCTGGCAATCCACTCCCAATGCAATCCTGAAACAGTCAGCCATTGAAAACCCTATGAGGGTCGCTATGATTTGGATACCGACTCGACGGCACCTAACAACAACAACAACAAATGAAAACTCTAGTTATCAACTTCTTTAAATTTAAATTTGTTTGCATTTCTATTGTGGACTTCAATTTAGAGCCAGTCACACACAATTGTGGCACATTACTAGTTTTTCTTATTAAATTCCCTATACCCTTTGTTATGGGGCTGGGATTTAGCTCATTGGTACAGCACCACTCTGCTGTCTCTGAGGTCCCAAGTTTGATTCCCAGTGCTGCAAAAATGAGAGAAGGATGTGGTAATCCACTCCCGAGGCAATCCCGAAACAGTCAGGCATTGAAAACCCCGTATGGGTCACTAAGAGTTGGACACGACTTGATGGCACTTAACAACATACCCTTTATTATAGGATCATGGGGCTGCCTGAATGGTAATGGGACCTTATAGGGATTTCTTTTCACTTGTTAACGATGGAGATTATAGATCAAAACATATGGATAACTTCCCAGAATGTCACCAAAAACCATTGCTCTAAAAATACCCCAAATTAGATATGCAGCTTCTTGATGTTTGTTGACTGACTTTTAAGATTACTGCACTGATGGATGTGTGGTAATGGGAAGGCTCTCAGTAAAGACTGAGGGACATTGCCCTCTTTCTGTTTCTTCTCCAACATGTATAATCCTGTGCAGTTTCACTTTCTTACTGTGTCCGTCTTTTCTCTGCAATAAGGAGAGTTTGCACTGGAATTAGGATCTTAGTTCTGGCTGCATATTGGAAGACTGAAGAGTATATAAAATGCTCAGCACCTATGTTACCCTAACTACTTTGGTTTTATTGATTTTTAGCATAAAGTGTAGGCATTGGCAATTTGGGAAGAGCTCTCTGGGTGATGCTAATGTATAGTCAGAGTGGAAATCCACTGGGCTAGAACGAGCAGTAATGTTGCCAGTCCAAACGGGGTCCATTGACAGCAGCATTGACCAGCCTAGATCTTGTCAGAAATGCAGCATCTCAGGATCCAGCAATGGCCTGCTGACTCAGAATCTGAAAGAACCTCATGTGATTCAGTACACAGTGAAGTTTGAGAAGCTGAGATTCTTTTCTGCTCTCTCATGTCATGATTCTATAGTTTCATTCTACAATATCACTTCCTTGCTCAAAAATCTTCAGTAGTTCCCCATGCAATGTAAATTTTTCAACACAGTCATTAAGGTTCATCCTGATCTAACCCAGGCTTCTCTCCAGCTATTTCTGCTTTCATGTGCCTTGGTTTCTGGAAGCCTTTGTTCTCTCACTGCCCCCTGAGAAGCCTTTGGTTGTTCCTTCTTGGCTGGCACAGCTCCCTAGTTCTTGCCAGCTGTACCCTTCCAAGTCCTGCCCAACGCTGGGCTTGCTCAGCTCACTATGCATGCAACAGCTTGTTTATACCAAAGTATAACTGTAGGAGATTAAAATTGAAAATCATGATACCCTTGAGAACCAAACAAAATAATAGAAAGTCCAAGCTAATGTGAGCAGTTTCTCATTTACTCTGCTGTCAGATGTCTATCAAATTCACCCTGATTTCTTTCAGTTTCAGATCTATAAGACAGTGCTTATTTTCTACAATAGTCTAAAGTAGTATATTTACAGTCCATATTAAGAGCTTACATATACCTTTCTGCTCTGAGTTATGAGTTGCAAGGGCGATATTTAGTAGTTACCTTTGGATTGCACTTTCTTACCTCCCTATTTAGACTATGAGGTCCTTTAAGACAAAGACTGCATCCTATTCATCTTTGAATCCCAGGTCACACTTAAAGAATATAGTGGCATGCAATAAATGTTTAGGATCATGTCTTCCTGGAGTAGGATGGCCAGTGACTTGGGGATTAAATGGAGTAGATTTTATAGCTGTGATGGTGTGACCTTCTTTCAGTCTTAGTTTTCTTCTATATAAAGGAGTTCAGGTGCGTTCCATCTCTAATAGTCTGAGTAAAGAGCTTTGCTGGGACTCAGTTTCATCCAATCATAGTTCCTGAACATTGAGTTCTTGGTTCTTATATATTTTACCAGCAACAGCTGGCATATATGCAGAGTTTTTAATCTATGTTCTTTATTTAATTTATACACCTAATATATTTACAGCTCTTCATATGGACTGTGAATATACTACTTTAGACTGTTGTAGAAAATAAGCACTGTCTCATAGGTCTGAAACTGAAAGAAATCAGGGTGAATTCAATAGAAATCTGTCAGCAGAGTGAATGAGAAACTGCTTACATTAGCTTGGACTTTCTATTATTTTGTTTGGTTTTCAAGGGAATCATGATTTTTTATTTTTATCTCTTACAGGTATGCTTTGGTATAAACAAGCTGTTGCATGGATTTTTTGTCCCACAGACCTTTCTGTTCTGTGCTCCATAGCTATCTGAGTAACCACAGTAAGCGCCCTTCATGGCCCTTTGCAGTTTATAAATTCCCATGTGGGGAGGAGGGTTGTCCCAGTTTTTGGCTGATGAAGCAGGAGGTGAAGTGATTTGCTGGTAACTCTCAGTGTTCTTCCGAGGGCTGGGTTCTGTTTCATGTCCCGGAAAAGCATCCAGAGGTACTTAGTCCTTTAGAGTCCTTGGCTGGAATGTCCAGGGGATGAGGATCCTGCAAGCTTCAGAATCCCTGGGGAAATTCCTAAGCATGCCCAATATGAGAACCATCTTGCAAGGAAGTACCCTCTGTAGACAGCTAATGTAACTCCCAGAAGGACCATGCTTTCTCCTTCCCATGAACAGACTCTGAAACCAAGCATGTTAACACAGCTACCACATGCATAAAAGGAAGGGTGCACCAGACCAATTGACATGGTTTCTCCATGCAGCTGTTCTGGAACCTCTATTAGGAAATGGTTATAGAGATGGCCCTGATATTCTGTGAGGCTTGAGATCTCTCTTCCTACAATTCTCTTGAAAGCACACTGGAATATTTTTAGAAGGCTGGAGTCAGCAGAAAGGATAAACTGCAGCTGGATTACCTGATGTATTTACTGTGGGGTCCTGGGCCTTCTCTCTATCTGCCACCTTGTCTATTTATCTGTGGCAAAGCCTCATTCCCCTAACCCATAGAAGGGCCTTAAAGCACATCAAAATGCCTTGAAGTCTTTTTAGAAGAGAGAAGGCTGAGGGAGAGGCATATAAATACTGATTTTCTGTCTGAGTCCCTGTCACTCTGATGTTCCCATCTTAGGGGACCCCAGGCTGCTCACAGGCTATGGCCTCGGCCAGCAGCTTCTCAGAAAGGACACCAAGTCCATTAGGCACAGCACTTCCCTCTCACAGCATGGGCGGAAGTGGCAATAATAAGCCCTCACCTTGGAGAACACCTGGCTTCCTTCTGCAAAGTCCATTGGCATCTTTCTTTCTAATCCTCACAACCAGCCTGAGAGGCAGCTTTCAGTCTCCATATGCTGGAAACACTGAGATGGGGGCCAGGAGAGATGATTGGATTGCTCGCTCTGCCCGCTGTGGTTGATGGATTGCACTACTGTGCTGCAGCCTCAGGCCAGTTTCAGGCCTGCTGCTCCTGCCACATACACACATCGGCCCTGGTGAAGCAGGTGTTTCACCTACCTCGTCAGACAGTAGGATCAGGGTAGAAGTGACAAGCTCAGGGTTGCCCATCTAGGAGTGGAAGAGCCAGGATGCAAATCTTTCCCTCTCACTATTGGAAAGCTGACTGCTCTTCTTATTTCATGCCTCTGTCATGTTCCTTGAAGGCTCAAATCATACATTTTGCTTCTTAAACATTTTTGACATCAACCCACATTGAGAAATCATAACAGTCTTGTTGCATACACTGACACGAACACACACAGACACACACACCCAAAAACAAACTCAAACTTTCTGGACTAAGGCTCCTACTGCATGCTTTATTTTCTATCTTATCCTTTCATGTATAAAACACTGGCCATGACCCATTCATATTGTTTCATAAGCCACAAAAGGGCCATGACCTGTGGCTTGAGAAACCTTCTTCAGCATACGCAAGAATTCCCTTGTCGTATTTATTTAAATCTTTTCCACTAGGTCAAAGCCACAAGTAGAGAGACTGAACCAAATTCCCTACCGGGATCCCTGGACTTCTCAGCCTGGCTACGACAGCCTGGCTTGGTGCTGGCTTTCTCTGGCCCTTGGGCAGGCCACTGGCTCCTGGGCACCTCCCAGGCTGCAGTGGGGCTGCTGATGACGCATCAGCTCTGGAGCGTCTGGATAATGAGCCCATTCTTCATAGCTCACCCTCTCCTGATGACTGTGAGCAGTAATAAAAATGTGAGCAAACAGGGAGAGTTTAGCGTGTTTATTGCTGCTATCGAGAAAATAATGTGATAATAAACAGGGCTAGTAATGGAAATTGCTTCTAAGAATAAAATTAGGTTATTATGAGTTACATGCAGCCATCAGGAGGCATTTCGTCTCTCCAAGTGGGGAAGTGCCTGGTTGGCTGGCGCTGTCCCAGGGACCCTCGTGCCTGTGAGCCCTGTGCCTCACTCCACTCACCGATTTGAACTTTTAGCCTCATTGACTTCTTGGCACTGCTGATCTTTGGAAACTGGGCAGCTTGGGCAGTGTTGCATTTTGATCAGTGCATTGAATCCCCTGGACTCTGTGCTGAAGCCTAGTACCTTTCTTTGTAGTCTCATTAGGTCCAGATGAAGAAATTCTTCTTTAGGATATGATGAAGGAATTAACCCTGAACACAGTTTAAATGGTCTATGTGGAAGAGAATGGCCTTTTATATCAGCTAATAGCCAATCCTGCCATTAGCACAGGCATGGGAGTAAAATTAAGGCTAGAGAGCTTAGCTCCTGAACTAATTAGAGAGAAAATGACAGAAAGACGTCAGGCTTGAAGTGAGTTAGTTTTGATGACATGCAGACATCTGCAGGTTAGGAACAAATGCCCTTCAAGCTTTTGCTTCCTATTTACCTTATGCCCTGTCTTTTCCACCATGTTGGCTCACATTCCTTCTGCTGGGAATCTTTCAATTTCCAGCTTCATCTGTCTACATTCTCCTCCTCCTTCAATGTTCCTCTCCACTGTGATGTTCAAATTCCATGGAGCTCTTCCTTCTCTATGTCATCTCCATGGACTGCCTACCCCTCTGTTGGAGAATATGCCATGGTGTCCTGAGTGTTAAGCAAACTCATCACATCCCTCTGAGTTCATAGCTTGTCAGTGCAAACTCAGGCCCTCCTTTGCAGAGGCTGGCCCAGGGTACATCTGAAGCCCACTGAGTATGTGAGGCAGCAGTAGATCTGAATCAAGGGGAGCTGACCATACACCCATATGATCTTCATGGTGTGATAGGGCTCAGGTTAGGGTGAGACAACAGAGACCACTAGGATACAGACTCTAAAGGAGCACATGCATGGCTCCAAGCATGAATGTCCCCTTGGATTTTACCCCCTGGACATCTCTTTCCTGTCCCATGTCCTGGCTTTGACAAGTGAGCTGGGAAAAGCACAGAGGTCCCTCTTGAAGAGGTATTTCTGGGTTCTTTGGTGATGTTATTAGGATCCTTACAATCTATGGAAGAGAGCATCTTTGCCTCTGCCATTGATCTCTTAGGGGCTGGGACTGTGTAGCTTCCCTCCTCACCCTAATCCAAGAGGAGGGTTGGTGAAGCAAGCAGGGCTAGGTTCAGCAAGGGCTTGGGAGTCTGTTCCTTTGTAGAATTGGGATCATTTGATGAGGGTTGGTCAGGAGGGCAGCATGCTTTGATTTACGTTTCAAAGCTCACTTTGGTTAGCGTGCAGACTGGATTGCAGGTGCCCTAAAAGTTCACATCCTGTTCCTCCTATGCTCTTCTACCTCCTAAACACCATTTTAGATAAAACACAAAGGTTTGTATCATAGAGAAGGCCTAGGAGAGTCTTTGATATGTATATCTTCTTTGTATGTCTCTTTGTGGCTTGAAACTTATCTTTAATAATAGTTGTAATTCTTATTTTACCTTTCCTCCTTGTTTTTCATCAAGTCCATAACACCACCACTCTCTTTTTCCATGCTCACGATACCTTCTTGGCTTTTGCCTGTGCTCTTTTCTAAGAAAATTGAATGTAAGTCAAATGGCAGAAAGAGCAGATACTGTTCCGTTGAATTTGTCACACAGAGGAGCACGTTACTTACTGATGTCCAATTTTATTTGGTGTTCGAAATAGCTAACATCTTTAGGAAGAAGAGTAAAACTTTCTTAGACCTTGAACACTGTCTAATAAAGAGCACACTCATGGTAAATACAAGCTCTGGCTTTTCCTGTAGTCATCAGTGGGGAGTTAGGAAAGGTGGCCCTGAAAGTCCCTATGAATATGTTTCCTCTTTGTAATGGCCTTCTCTATACCCGATACCACTGCTCCTCTTCTCTTCTTTCTCCTTTGGTCAGAGTAAGTGGGCTTGGAGAAAAAGAAGTGAGGGATTTGGGGAGGTAGGGGAGAGAGGGTGAAAAGAGACATGGATTTGTATATGTGTGTTTTAGTTTTTTCCTGTGATATGGTGGGTTTATTCAAACATGGTCCTTCCGCTGAAATTATTGGTTATTACCACATTGATAAGTTCTTTTATATCAATAAGCCAGTTATGGAGGAAATGTCCCTGCCCACCAAATTCCTACATTGAAGTCCTAACCCTCAGCACTTCTAACGTGACCTTGTTTGGAAAGAGGGCTGTGCATTGCAGATGTAGTTAGTTAAGTTAGGATGAGATCAGTGAGAATAGGATGGTCCCTTAACCAGCATGACTGGTGTCCTTATAAAAAGAAGAAATTTGGAGACAGGCACAACTCCGAGGAGAATGCTGTATGATGATGAAAGCTGAGGTCAAGGTGATGCCGTCAAAACCGATGATGCTGGAGATGCCCAGCAACCAGCCAAAGCTGGGGGTTAGCATGGAGCAGATAGTCCCTCCTGACCCGCTGACAGAAGCAACTCTGGCAACACCTTTATCTCAGGCTTCTGGACCCACAACTGGGAGGAAATAAATTTCTGTTGTTCATTCAGTGTGTGCCACAGCAGGCACACTTTTTCAAGGGTCTTCCTTATTGAGGGTTAACTTATCCCATGAAAACTCCAGAATTCATACTTCTAAATTGTGCACTTTTCTGGGAATGGTGATAAAATCTCTTGCCACCCAGCTTTTAAGCTGCCCAGGATGTGAGTCATCTCTTTGACCAGCACATTCATGCTGTGCTGTTTAGGCTGTTAGTACCTACTTAGTAGATGTCTCGATTATGGTAGTTTCTGTTCAAGTATTGCTGTACTTTTGTTCAAATAATCCTTATTTAATAGTGGCCCCAAAGAACAAGAGTAATGATTCTGCATTGTGTTTTTCTATTTGCTTGTTATAATTGATTACTACATTTTTATAATGGTTGTCTGATCTCAATTGTTGTCAATGGTCTATCTTATTATTGACTGTTAATCCCTCTTTTTTTTCCATACTGGGGAGGTGGAACCCATGCCCTCATGTGGGTAAGGTGAATGTCCCAGCACTGAGCCACAACTCCAGCCCCGTTTACATTTCTTATTTTGAGACAAGGTCTTACCAAGTTGTGTAGGCTGTCATTGGCTTGGATCCTCCTGCCTCTGCTGCCTGAGTCACTGAGATTACAAGTGGTTGTTAATTTCCTGTTGTGACTAATTCACAAATTAAATTTATTACAGGTATGTAAGTACAGATAAAACCATAGACCATATAGAGTTCAGCAATATCTTTGTATTTGAAACATATCCCCTGAGAATAAGGAGGGAAAGTGTTCTGCAGTTGTTAGGGAAGCCCTCACAAACCTACACAGAGCCCTTTCCAGCTGCTTTTTATTGTTGTTGTTGTTAGGTGCCATTGAGTCAGGTTCGACTCATAGCAACCTTATGCACAACAGAACAAAACACTTTCTGACTCTATGCCATTCCCAGCATTATTGTCAGTACTTGTCTGCTGTTCATAGGGTTTTCAATGGCTGATTGTTTTGGGAGTGGATTGCCAGGTCCTTCTTCCTAACCTGCAGCACCTAGTATTCCCAGCTTCCACTGAACGCAATCTTTGGAGTGAGCCCCAGGGATTTGGACTCTTCCCCAGCCCTTCAGTGGCTTCTGAGGATGAGGAGGGACTGGGAAGCAAAGGTTGTGCAAGCTGGCCACTCTCCCTGGGCTTCCACAGATACCCTCTCCTCTGAGCACCTGCCATTCTTGCTGACTCACTCCGTGTTTTCTCACAGGTCTTGTGGGATGTGTGGACATGTTGCAACCACTAGATGAGTCAGTCAAGGTGGGCCTGTTCACTTATTAAAATAGATGTCTGTTGACATTCCTCTGGTCACACACACACACATACACACACGCATCTGAGGCACCATCTTGTCACAAAATGTCACATACAAAAAAGCTCAACATCCAATGTTTCCAACATCTGACCCTGCACTGACTACAGAGAAGTGCAGATTGTGAAAGATGATAGTGTTTCTCATTTCAAAGAATTCAACTGTCCTTTGAAAAGTGTGATTTCTTGAGTTGCGAGTTCACTACAAAGTAACTGGTCTTCATCCTACATTGTCTCCTGGTGCCAGTATTCTGACAAAGAGTCCCCACCTTGGCCCACTGCTATGTCCTGTAGAACTCAGTAAAAAATGTGGAGACTTCCCTGTACATGGGCCCAGTTAATAGTGCATGTATAGAAACCAGAGGCTGGAGGGAGTTATTCATTTTGCTTTCGGTCAGTCTGACCTCTGCCCAGCTGCTTGTTGGGTAGTACCAGCTCTGCAGTAGTCATCACTGTAGAATTATAAATTATAAGTCTGTGGTGCAGGGACCTTTAGCATTCTTCACCTTGTCCCTTGGGCTGGAATTTATCAGCCTTGCTCTGAGCCCAGAGGTGATTTCTTTTTTTTCTTCTGAAAGTTTGGTAAGTTTCTGCTCAGCCGTTTTTGTACAGTTGAAGCATGACACATAGTTATCATGCCCTGAAAATTGTTTAGATGCTTTCCACCCACCTCCAGCCAAATAACAGGAGGGAGATTTTTTTTTCTTTAAGTAAAAATTTTCCTTGGCCTCCTTGGAGTGCAAAAAGTGCTTCTTTGTCACAGTGGGAGATTTTCATCCTTGCCTGCAGAGGTACAGGGGAAAGAATGTGGGCTGTATAGAACAAGCAGACTTGGGTTTGACTCTTTCTTCTCCAAGCACTATTTGTGTGTGATCTTGACTGAAACATTTAACTTTGAAAAGCCTTATTTTCCTCACTTATAAATGAGATAATAATATTTTTCAATTTTATGGTGAGGACTAGCATATGTATATGTAAACCAAAGAGGGTGTGGTATATGTTGCTTGTTCTTGAACTTGGATGCCTGAGGAGTTTGATTTTTTAAAAATAGCCTTTATTGCTTTAAAGTAATTTTAGAATCACAGCAAAATAAGGTGGAAGGTACAGAGATTTCCTATATACTCCAGACTTCTACACATTTATAGCTTCCCCATTATCTGCATCCTTTGAACAGTAAGCTTTTTTTTACAATTAATTGCTAGACCTACATCGACACATCATTATCACCCAGAACTCATAGTTAGCATTAGAGCTGACTCTTGGTCTTGTACATTTTATGGTTGGACTAATATATAATGACATGTGACCACCAGTATAGTATCATACGGTGTAATTTCACTGCCTTAAAAATCCTCTATTCTCTGATTATTCATCCTTTCCCCCAGAAACTACTGATCCTTTTACTGTCTTCATGGTTTTGCCTTTTCCAGAATGATATATACTTGGAATTTTACAGTATGTAGCCTTTTCAGATTGCCTTCTTTCTCTTCATAAATGTATTTAAGTTTTATCCATGTCTTGGTAAATAATTTCTTTTTAGCACTGAATAATATTCTGTTTTCTAGAGATACTACAGTTCCATTCACATACTGAAGGACATGTTGTTGCTGTTGTTATTGTTGTTGCTGTTGTTGTTGATGATGATGTTGTTGTGAGGAGCCATGGAGTCAGGTCCAACTTATAGTGACCCTAGGTATAACAGAGTGAAACACTCCCTGACACTGTGCCATGACTGACACTATGCCACTGCTTCTCTGCTATTCATAAGGTTTTCAAAGGGCATGTTAGTTGCTTCTAAACTCTGGGAATTATTAATAAAGCTGCTATAAACATCAATGTACAAGTTTGTGGGTGCACATAATTTTACCTTATTTTGGTAAGTGCTAGATTGCGTAATTGGTGGATCATATTGTAAGAGTGTGCTCAAATTTGTGAGAAACTACCAATATGTGTTCTAAAGTGTCTGCACCATTTTGCATTCCCACTTGCAGTGAAAGAGAGTTCCTGTTGCTCCACAGCCTCATCAGCATTTGGCATTATCAGTGTTCTGGATTTTGACCATTCTATTGTCCAGTCAGTTCTGACTCACAGCGACTCAGCCGTTCTATTAGGCATGTAGTAATATTTCATTTTTAGAAATCTGTATTTTCTTAATGCATTTGATGTGGAGTACCTTTTAATGTGCTTATTTGCCATCTGTATGTCTTTGGCAAAGTGTCTGTTGAGGTCTTTGGCTTATTTTATAATCAGGTTGTTTTCTTATTGCAGAGTATTAAAAGTTCTTTGTATTTTTGGATAATAGTCTTTTATCAAATATGTCTTTTGCAAATATTTTGTCTGTCTGAGGCTTCCTTTTCATTCTCTTGGAAGTATTTCTTTTATTTTTTAGAACAGAAGTTTTTAATTTTGATTAAGTTCAGATTATCAGTTTTTTCTTTCATGGGTCGGGATTTGGTGTTACATCTGAAATGTTATTACCATAGCCATGGTGTACATTGTCTCCTATGTTATTTCACCAGGGGAATGTTAAAAACACAATTACCCTTCAACTTAGACAAGACAAATTTGATTTTATGAGTTGGGCAACTATATATCTGAATAATTCTTAAATGTCCCAGGACTCTAACGCCCAGTGAGGATTAAGAACTAGAGGGTCTAACAAAGATGAACTTTAGAAACAGTGTACTGAGTGACACAAAAGACCATATTCAACATTTCACGTATATAATCCTCTACAAATGGCAAAATCACAGTGGCAGAAATCAGATCAGTTATTAGGTAGTGGAGAAAAAGGCTAATGTAAATGGGAATGAGGAAATATTTGGGGGTAGAAACATTTATAAATCAATTTGTCAATACGATCCACCTGTATACTTCAAAAAGTAAATGTTATCATATATAATTTTTAAAATCTACATTAAAAATAGTGGGATAGACACTCAATAACTTTTATTTTTGACAATAATGACGATGATGATGCAGAAGGAAGAAGGTAGCAGGTGTTTGAAGACAATTTCTAAAGGTTGTATTTTTGATGAGGACCAGCTTGAAACTCTTGAGGCATTACAAGATAGATAGCCATAAATCCATAATTTGAAATGTGCACATTAAAATGAATGAATTCGATATGCTTTTAGTTCCAGATGTTCAGGTAAGCATGGCAAATGTGGTTTGCTGACTCTTTCATTACTAATGAAGAATAAATATCAGATGATTGAAAAGAGAGTTAATGTGGGGATGAACATTGGGAGCATATTTGATCTGAGTTATCCCAACACTCTTAGGCTTCCAAGAAAGCAATCACAGAAATTCTCCCCAACTCCCTTTTTTGCTTGGGCTAAAAGGGTAGTGTTCTGTTATACTTAGATTTACAAAGGAATCTTTAAGAACATAAAATACCTACAGAGCAAAAACATAGAACGTGGAGATCAACCAAGAGCTCTGGTAAAGATTTCAGGCTTAGCTGGGTCTGGGCTCTTGCTCCGGGGTTTTTACCCAAACAGAGGGTCTTGATCTGTTGGAGATGAGAGCTTGAGTGCATATGTTGGGTTGGTTCTTTGGTATTGTTCTCTAGCACAAAAAAAGCCAGAACATTCCTTGCCTCTTTTTCTAATTGGGTAGCCTTTGACATGTGATTTAAACATTCAGAGCCTTAACTTACTCACCATAGAAAATAAAGATGATACTATTTACTCTGTGGCATGATTGAAAGAAGTAAAGCTAACGACGTATGTAAAGTACCTGGATATGCCTGGTGCATAGTAACAATATCTTATACTTAATGAGTCAAATCGTGTCTCCAACACTGTTTCTCTTAGTTTACTATATGAAAAAAATTAATTCAATATTTACGTTAATCTTATGAGATAGATGTAGTTGTTATTGGCCCATTTTATTAATAAGAAAGCTAAGGCACAGGGAGGCTGAGAATTTAGCCAAGAGTATTTGGAAAGGCCTTGCTTCTTGCACTCTTTATCACTCAGCTCTACCATCCCCTGTGTGCTTTCAGTAAATACTGGGAATCTGCAGAAAGTTCAGTACTATTCATTTATCCTTGAGTATAATTGGCTCATCATGCACTATTAAGTACCATGATAATCTGTACATGCATTTTTTTGGGGGGGGTAGTTTGCATAAATGAAATGCAGAGAGTGTTTCATCAAAGGCAGGGAACCTAGGTTAGAATCTCCATTTGCTCTTTCCAAGGTGTGATATTGGGTAGGTCATTTGATATCATAGTGCTTTTATTGCATGCCTACTAAAGAGAAATATTTCTTTCTCTTTCATCAGAGGGTTTTGAGGATTAGATAAAATAATGGATATTCTGGTAAATACATCTAGCAGATTTTCCAATAGAAGCTTGACAAATATTTTTAAAGATTAAAACGTGAAAATACTCTCAAGAGAAGTTTGCAGTCTAGTGAAGCAAAGGGAGAGCATATTTCTAGCTTGGCCTTACGGTTCCCTTTTGGTTGCTGGTGATTCACAACCATAGCCCTCACCTTAGAGCAGGAGAGAAAAACTGTGCTACCTTCAAAAGTGAGAAGGCTGGCCTTGCAAACAGAGTAGCCTTGTGTTTGGTAACCAAGCCTCTGAGTCCAAGTTCTATTCCCAGGATAGAGCTTGATGCTAGGACATGCAAGAGAAGGAGGAGCTGTGATCTCTGTTCTTAAGGAACTTGACAAGTAGCTGTGGGTGGCAAGGCTGAGACTATGTTTTGAAATGGTTAGGTGGGTCCTGTTGGTGAAATGGTTAGGTGGGTCATCTTTGTATTGTCAGCACCTGGTCAAGTGGTTAAAACGTGGTGAATGCTTCACAGGTACTGATCATATGAGGGTGTGGTTACTGCAAAGGAGGACTCAGAAGGCTGCAAACCAGAGGTGCAGGATGCACAGTGGGCTAGACAACTGTGTGTTGAGTTTCTGGCATCTAAAACTTCTCTTTGTGGAAATCAATCACGCCTCTTCTCTGTGGGCCACATGCTCTGAGATGCTGCCTGCTACACTGGGAAGTGTTGGCAATTGTGGGTGGTTGATGATTCATGAACAATGGAGAGGGGCTTTCTTTCCATGCTATAAGAATAACTTTTGGTGAACAAAGAGCCCCTACCCAGGCTGGGGACATTGGGTTCCACGGAAGCCTGTAAGGCTGTGCCTATCTGGAGAAAGCCAGTGGGCAGAGAACTAACTTGTACTTGTAAAACCTGCATCTGTCATTATCCAGCTTTGTGACCTCGGCAAGCCACATTTTGCAAAGCTTCAGGTGTCTTACTTCATGAATGCTGGTCTTAGGTGCCACACATTGTGTGTCTACTGCATTCTAAGCTCTGTCCCAGGGAATCTGCCCAATTCATCTCTAATTCTCAGACTAACACTAAGAAGTCAGGGCCCCTGTGTGGAAGGTGAAACCTCTGGACTCAGCCCAAGCTGCCAGAGCAGGACCTGCCTCCTTCCTCCCTACCACAGCATCTGGGCCATGGTAGCCTTCTGGGGGAGGATGGCTGACCTGGCCACCATGGTCTCTCCATGCACAACCACCTGCTTCCTACTCCCAGACTCATACACTCAGCCATGTGAACAACAGAAGGAAAGTAGGCTTTGATAAAGCTGGCCATTTAGGACTGTCCCAGGGATCAGCTGAGGAAGCAGTTGAGGGCACTAGGAAGAGACTGCCCCATTTCCCAGGTCCATCATGCCTTATGTAAACCTGGTGAAATAACTTACTCTGTCTAGTCTTTACCTTCCTTGTTTATAAATTGGTGATGGTGAACCTTGATTAGCTTTTAGGACTGCCAGGTTAGAAAAGTTGAGGTAGTGCTTCTGAAAGATCTAGTGTTTTAAATTGTGATAAAAGGACTCTTTAGTATCCTGGAGAAAGGGTCCTTGCACCTTAAAATGCCCTTTCTCCCTCAATTCCTCATAACCTGAAGTCTTCCTCCCAGAGCCCAGGGAGCAATCAAACTTTAGATCCCTGTCTCACCTCCCCACATTGGAGGTGAGAGTTGGGATCCTTGGAGAATATGATTCTTCAGCTGAGATTCAAAGGCAGCTGGTATGGCCTGGAGCAGAGGAGGTATGCTGTTTCCTACACACTGAATTTGCATATTCTTGAAAAATAATCTATCTATCACCCAGCAGGATGTCTGCCTCTTTAAATTAAGATTGGGACTCTTAGACCCCAGAGATGATGTCTTATCCATTCTGGTGCCCTCAAAACCTAGCATAATACCCTGCACAGAGTGGGGGCTTTATGGTAATGCTGTGAACTGAATTAAGTCAAATAGAGGCACTAAAACACCAAGACAACTGCCTGACTCTGTAGTGTAGAAGCACTGCCAAGCCCCAGGGGAGGCCATCCTGAAAGCTGGTGCCCGTGAAGAGTGAAGGTGGAGGGAGACTCATTCTCTCTGACAGATAGATGGAGACTGTTCTCCTGTACCTTTGGGGTTTAATCTTTTCTCTTAAATCCTGAAAGCCCATGGCGCTGAGTGCTAAAACCCGTTACAGAGCAATTGTCCTTAGAGCTCAGATTCCCTTAGAATTCTTTTCATGGGAGGCTCATTTGATGGGTGCCAACCTTAATCCATGAATCATAGACATATCTCTTTCAAGCTCTTAGAAGTTTCTCCACCTGCCTGGATTCTGCCAAGAAATTGAACTTTATTCCCCTTTCTCCACTCTGTATGTCCTCATCTTGCCAAATCTTCTTGAAGCTACCTTAGAGGAACTGATAATCAACAGAAAAGGCAATAGACATGAGCTAGAGATGCTGCAAAGATTGATATGATTAGTTTAAGGCAAGGATCTGATTCTGTGAATCACAGGTTATGGGAATGGGAAGTCAGGAGGGACCTGAGGACAGGAGGCTGGAGGAGGTAAGAGGCACACTGCAGTTTTTGGTACCCAAGGAGACTAGGCTTTATATTTGCATCTAACTCATTTCAAGAGGATGCCTGCAGCCATTTCACCCTGGCCTCCAATCTCATCTGATCTCAAAAGCTAAGCAGGGTCAGACCTGCTTAGGACTTGGATGAGGGACTACCTGCAAATACCTGGTCCTATAAGCTAAGCAGGGTGCAGCAGTAGATCTTACTCCAGTTGTGCGTAAGCTGTAGCCACTGCTGTCCCCAGACTGTGGGATTGCAGGGAGTTCAAGGTCCTTGCTTTCATGTCAGTCCCATTTCTCACCAACCTCCACTCCTGCTCCAGTGTTTCTAAGTGTTTGGAGTTCCCTGAAGGTGGGTGCTCCCAGCCCCAAGATCCTCCCACCTACTGCTGCCTGTTTAGCGCATCCTCTCTGGAGGGCCTTTGCCGGAGAATACTGTGTTTATTCATTAGCTACTTGCTACCAATCGTAAGTCCTGAAAGAGCTTTCAGTTGGGAAACTCTGTGGCCAAAATAGATTTCCAGAATGGTCAGTCTGTTGGCTTCTGTAGGAAGTGAGGCAGCTAAAGGGAACTGCCTGGGCAGGGAGAAGAGGAGGAAATGATTGGAGAGGTCCAGGGGAGAGAAGGAAGGCTTATGGGGAAGACACAAAACAAAGGCTGGTGTTTGTTCCTACAGTGGTACAAGGGGAAGGAACAAGTCCAGGCACATCCTGTGTGAGTGAGTGGCCAAATACCTGAGGGAGTGTGCTGGGCATGCTTCAGAGAGCAGAAAGGAATGGAGCAGACTTTCTGGGGTTTCTACTGCCCGGGGAGTTGGCTGCAAAAAGTCTCGGTGAACAAAGCAAAAACACTTGATCTGATTGATGCTGAGGAGTGGCTTGAGCCAGGTATAAAACACCTGCAGAGTGAATGCCTGGTGACTCTGAGGGCTGCATGTCGGCTTCACTTTCCCAGCATTCTCCTGTGTCCACACCAGACAACCTACCATTCCCCTTTGACTAAACATGGCGGGTCAGCACATTCTACCCAGGAGCCTTTGCTCCCTGGCTCCCATGGCCTCTGGAGATCTAACATTAAGGTCCCATCTGTCTGTACATGCTCAGCCCAAATGTCTCCTCTTCTGGAAGGTTGGAGGTGCTCTCCCTCATAGTGAAAAGTTGCATTTGTAGAGGAAGATTGACACTTTTCACCTGCCCTGTGATCTCAATGAGTACAGTTAGCCTCAGTTTCTTCATTTGTGAAATAAGAATAAGGAGGAACAATTATTTCATGGATTAGTTATAATGGTCAAGGGGGAAAATGTATGTAGAACATTTAGCACAATTCCTGCTTGTGGTAGACAGTGGATAAAGTTACCTGTCTTTAGAGATACTCTCTCTCCAACTGTGGTATCCTCAGTTAATTTTGAGGCAAGTATCATGTTCTTCCATATATGTGAGAGGTACAGGCATGTAGATTAGCTCTCCTTTGTTCTTTGTTCTTGTTCTTTGATAATCATATTTGTAGTCCTCTATGGCCTTGATCTGACAAAATACTTATTCATAGCAGAAGCTCAGAATTATTCTTAAGATGTTGTTGTTGGGTGCTGTGGAGTCGGGCCTGACTCACAGCGAGCCTACATACAACACTATCTAACATTGTGCCATGGCCACCCAGCACTATGTCAATGCTTCTCTGCTATTCATAGGGTTTTTGATGGCTGATTGTTTTGGGAGTGGGCTGAGGGGTCCTTCTCCCAAGCCTACAGCACCAGGTATTTGCAGGCAGTCTTTTATCCAAGTTCTAAGCCAGGTCTGACCCTGCTTAGCTTTCAAGATTAGATGAGATTGGAGGCCAGGGTGATACAGCTGCAGGCGTCTTCTTGAAATGAGTTAGATGTAAATATAAAGCCTAGTCTCCTTGGGTACCAAAAACTAGAACCACTTTTCTTCACTATAACAATTGGGGGGCCTCATTCTTTTAATTCCTTTTGGCTAAAAAGGGCTGGGGGACTTGGGAGGGTGACAGATGCACCCAGACAGCCTCAGAGACGAGAGAACTGATATAACAAATTAGAGTGAGTGCGTGTGTGAGCCTGAGATTATGAGCGGATATGTGTGCACACGCGTTATGAGTGTGGGCGCGTGTACGCAAGTGTGGGCGCATAAGCCTGTGAGTATTCTGAGTGTGTATATGTGTGTGGGAGAGAGTGGAGGAGGCACAGGGAGTGCACACTAAGTGACAGCTGGCAGAGCACATAAATACTTGCACAACCTCCCTCTCTCTCCCTTTCTGGGTGCAGTCTTTCAGGATGGCAAAGACAAAATGCCCTGGAGATACTGCCAGTGCAGGAGCTGATACAGGAGAAACTCGGCCAGTAAAACCTGGCAGGGACAGTAGCATACCGCTTGGCAGGATCCTCTGATTCCTGCTATGTACATTGGTTCTAGAGCTAACCTTGTATCTAAACCTGAGGCTCTGACCCCCTCTGGAATGGCCTTCAGTGATTTGCTTGCAGAGCCTTGTTATCCACTCTCATAGCAAGTTTTAGAGAGCTATTAAGGGCCTCCATTCTGGCTCTGCATTCAGGCCCTGCCAAATCATACCATGTGACCATCTCTTTTCTTCTTTGACTCAGATAAACTGTGAAAGGGGTCTCAGAGGAGTCATTTGAAAAAAGTGAAACCACTTACAAAGGTCCTTCCTATCCTGATAATCTAGAGATAAATAATAATCTCTACTTGGGGAAGACCTTTGCACACACACAGCTCCTCCTAGGAGGAAAGCAAATGACTCCACTTTGCAAACTGACTGTGGACACCGTCATCACCTGGGAAGCCTCTTTGCTTCCTACTGTAGAATTCCTTCCACTGTCCTAGTCCCTGGCATGGCCGGGATGCATGCTCTCTGAATCTTGTTCTTGTCCTGATGGTTCACCAGCTCTCCTCAGGAAATCCCTTGATCCTGGCTTCAGCCACTCATAATGAGGAAATGGTGCTTTCCAAGAAGGAGTCTTTCCTTTAATCTTTACACAAAAGTAAGTTCATGGAAGGGAGATGATTCTGATATTGGCAGACAAATAGAGTACAGTCATCCTCCTCATCTGAGGGGTCCATATCTGGGGAACCAACCAGTTGCATGCTGGAAATAGTCAAAATTGTGTCTGGACAAAATGTGAACAGATTCTTTTTTTTAATTTTTGGTGATTATTCCCTCAAAAATACAGTGTCATACCTATTTATATAAGATTTTCATTGTATTAGATATTATACATATTATAACTAGGTATCATAGTCATCAGCCTGCAGCCGTAGCCCTGTGGCATCCGATTCTGTCAGATCTCAGAAGCTAAGCAGGGTCGGGCCTGGTTAGTACTTGGATGGGAGACAGCCTGGGAACACCAGGTGCTGTAGGCTTGGGTGAAGGACCTGGCAACCCCCTCCCAAAAATCAATCTGCCATTAAAAACCCTCTGAACAGCAAAGAAGCACTGACAATAGTGTTTCCCCTGTTGTAGATAGGGTTGCTGTGAGTTGGATACAGACTTGAGGGCACTTAACAACAACAACAATGTCATAGTCATCTAAAGGGGGCTTGAAGTATACAGGAGAATGTGCATGGGTTATATGCCATTTTATGCAAGAGGCTTGAGAATCTGCAGATTTTGGTAATTGTGAGGGACATTGGCAGCAATGCCGCCCAGATACTGAAGAATAACTGTAGTTTAGGAACCACTGAATTATGCACCACATCTGCTTATCCAAACAAATGCTGCAGATATCTTTGAGAATGGGAAAGTGTAATGGGAAGGACTCTCTGAGGTGAGATCTCACATTCTGAGACCCTTCTATCCAAGGATTGGAGCCTGAAATCTGGGGATACTTTCTCTCCTAAAGTGACAGATATTTCTCACTCATATCAGGTTTGGAGTGACATTTGATGTTCCTGTTCCCACTATGCTCATACCATCAACCAATGACCAATTGACATCTGTTATGCACTCTGCCCTTTACAGAGTATCCATGACACCTGTTGGATGGCCTCCATCCTTAGCTCCAAGAATGGGCTCTGATATGCCTAATCCCAGTCAGGGAAATCTAACACCTTAGCTTTGTCATTGGTATGGGCTACCAGGCCTAAACCAACCAATGAATTCATGGCTGCATTCTGGTCATGGGGATCCATTTCATAATGGCCTCATGGTTCATTTCTGGTCAATGAGGTGTGAAAGGGAAATATGTTGGAAATTTTAGAGAGTTACTTTCAGCTTTCTCCCTCATTCTCTGGAAAAAACTACCATCATTTTTCCTTTGTGAGCCTGCAAATGGACTCAAAGCACAGGTGAAAACAGAGCTGAGCAACTGAAAGAGAAGCGTCTTCAGACATTAGACTCAGGCAACCAGGAAGCATGCTCTCTCTCTCTGGGCTTCCTGTTGTGTGAACCAAATCATCTATTCATTAAGTTAGATATACTCTTTTTCCTGTTGTTGTTGTTAGGTGCCATCGAGTCAATATCCAACTCATAATGACCCTACATACAACAAGTGAAACACTATTGTGCTTCTCTGCTATTCATTGGGTTTTCAATGGCTGCATTGCTTTTTCAGAGTGGATTGCTGGGTCCTTCTCCCAAGCCTACAGTATCTGGTGTTCTCAGATGGTCTCCCATCCAAGTGCTAACTAGGCTGAACCCTGCTTAGCTTCCAGGATCTGATGGGATCAGACACCAGTGCTACGACTGCAGGCTTTTTCTATTGTATGTAACATAAAACTCACTAAGGGATATTGCAGCGGTTATAAACTCAATGGGAGGAAGAAGAGTAAGGCAAAGAAGGTTTATAAGGAGGAATAACAGGCATAGCATGTTTTGGAAAATTGTCAGTGGTTCTATAAGGCCTGGGTAGCTCCTGTCCTGATGTTGTTGTTGTTGTTAGGTGCCGTTGAATCGGTATCCGACTCATAGCGACCCTCTGTACAATAGGGGAAACACTATTGTCAGTGCTTCTCTGTTGTTCATAGGGTTTTCAATGGCAGATTGATTATTGGGAGCAGGTTGCCAGGTCCTTCTCAGTATCTGGTGTTCCCAGGTGGTCTCCCATCCAAGTACTAACCAGGCCAGACCCTGCTTAGCTTCTGAGATCTGACGGGATCGGATGCCACAGGGCTACGGCTGCAGTCCTGTCCTGATAGGAGGAGTGATTTGTACACTGAACATTGTACTTTTTGAAGACTCCACATCTTTACCTAATGTCTTGCACAGTGCCTGGTACACACTCTGTGAGAGAATAGGTCAATTAATGAATAAATCAGGGAATGAACGTATCTCTGTTTTTCACAAACCAGGCAGATCAGAAGGTGCAGGAAAGGTTGAGAAGAGGCAGCAGTTAGTAGACATTGGGAAGAGTGGTTGCCAATTTCAAGACTGTAGAGGCCAGAGAGAGAGATGATTCATGGTTCTTCTTGGAGACCCAGAGTGACCTGGAGAGAGTCTGAAGTACTGGGGCATCATGGGACTTAGAGTCAGAAGAGGAGCCATGGAAGGAAGGTTCATAGAAGTAGTGCCTGTTAATCAAACAATTTTTGGAAGTACTCTATTAAGAAATTTGCCAGCTTGAAGGGATTGCAGATCTGCCTGGTGTGTTTGTTTTCCTGGAGGTGGTAGGCTGGCTCAGCCCTAGGAAGAGTGATGGTCCTGTAAGATTGCCCAAAAGTTGGTTGCAGGGAAGGTCTGACTACAGGACTCCCAGAGTGATTATAGTATCAAATGCATTATCAGTGCCAGCCAGGTCTCCCAAGGAGACTGAAATCAATCTCTATCATTTTGTTTTTATTTCTTCAGCAATTGCAAGTACAGAAGCCAACTGGGGATAGTCTCGAATTTAACATGTGCTTATCTCTTTCGTGAGCATTACTGAAATCAGAGAGCTTGATTAAGTCATCCATTTGCCAGGATAAAATTCACTGACTCCTAGAGAAAAGATCTGAGACCCTGCACTTCCCTCCACCAATCTTTGACGTCTCATTCCATTAATTATCCATTTTCGGTTCTGTTTCTGAGCCCCGTGCTCTCTCTTGGTGTTTTGCTCTCAGCAAACGAGCACCCTCACTTCTCTCCGTTCACATTGCAGACAAAGCCCAATTTTCCTCCAATCACATTCATCTCTAGTAGTGCCTTGTTTTCCTCCTTTTGAGCTCCGCCTAAATCCATGGTGATAGTGTGGATGTAGGCTCTCAATTCTGTACCTTCACTCTGACACTGTCTATACTTGAGCTTCTGTCCCATCCACTCTCCAAACCAGCTCTCACCAGCAGTAACTAGGACCTCCCCACTGCCAGATTCATTGGCAATTAAAATTGCTGAGGCATTCAGGTAACGATATAGTTATCAAGCAATGATACTTTTCAGAACCTTTACCAGCATGAAATGAGAGTAGGCACTAGAATCACATGCATATTATGACCTTCTCAGAAGAATGGGGCAAATGGGAAGGCTGCTAGGTTGGGTATGAAATGTTTTCCCCAAACCCATGTGTTAAAGGCTTGGTCCCCAGCCCATGGTCTTAATAGGAGGTGGTGAAACTTTTAAGAGAAAGGGCCTAGCTAGAGAACGTTAGGTCACCAATGTGTGACCTCAAGGGGGATATTGGGACCTTGGCCCTTTCCTCTCTTTCTCTTGGCTTCCTGGCTGCCAAGGAGGAAAGAAGATTCCTCCCCTGTATGTTCCCACCATGATGTACTGAGCCACGACAGGCCCAAAGCATCAGGGCCAAGCAACCATGGACATCTCATACTATGAATCCCAATCCTCCTCTTTCTTCATTAAATTAATTATCTCAGGTATTTTGTTATTGTAACGGAAAGCTGACTAACATACATGCTTTTACAATGAAACAATCTTATAAGAATCTGTTCATTGATAGATAATAAAAATATGATGTGGAGGGAAAAGACAACTTGCTCTAGGTTATAAGATATGTGTTAGGACTTGAACTCAGGCCTCTTGACTCTGACCATATAGGACTCACTATCAGGTGGCTGGAGTTTAGCTCAGTTGGTAGAGTGCTTTCTCTGGGTGATCTGAGGCCCTGGGTTCAATACCTAGCACCACAAAAATGAGAGAAGGCCCTGACAGACCACTCCTGAAACAATCCGCTGTTGAAAACCCCAGGCATGGTGCAGTGTTAAGGAGTGTTTTGTTCTCTTGTACATAGGGTCCCTATGAGTCAGACTCCACAGCATATAACAACAACATCTAGCAGGCACTGTCCTAAGTAGCTTTGAGGGAATTTCTCAAGCAAATTTGAGCAGCCTCCAAAGAAAGGAAAGATGAAGTCTCTTGGGGTGTCAGCAGGAAGAAGAGGGCTTTGGGTAGCACAGAGGGGAAGGAAAATGGTCAAGTGCTCAGTATCTTGCCTTTAAGCTTCTGTCAAGAGCTTAGCCCCTCTTAGAAGACCTTTATTTCCTCACTTAGGAAGACGTGGCTCTGGTGACTACTCAAGGGTTTACTGCAGGAGCATGGCCCTGTACTAGAGGTGGCTGGGATGTAATTTAGTCTGATAATTGATGACCACATCAGTTTCCTATGACTATGTAACAATTTCACACAAACTTTGTGGCTTACAACACAATGCCAAAAACAGATGGTCTTACCATTGCAAAATCAGAAGTCCAAAGTGTGTTGCACTGGGCTCAAATCAAGATATGAGCAGGACTGAGTTCATTTGCAAAAGTAATGGGAATCAACTCTTTCCTCACCTTCTCTGGCCTCCAGGGGCTGTGCCCATTCTTTAGCTTATGGCCCCTCCCACCTACAAAGCCAGCAATCCTCAGTGAAGTCTTTTTCAGATTACTTCACTCTGACATTGACTTTTATGCCTGTCTTCCATATTTAAGGACCTTTGTGATTACCTTGGGCCCTGCTACATAATCCAGGATAGTCTCCCAATTTTAAGGGCAGATGATTATCAACCTTAAGTCTATCTGCTACCTTTGTTCCTCTTTGACACATAATGTGACATGTTCACAGGCTCTAGGAATTGGAGCACAGACATCTTTGGGAGACCATTATTCTGTCTGCTGAGTAAGTGGAAGTCCCGGAAGCTCCCACATAATTTCTGGGCCCCATGGCCCTCACACCACTCAGTGTTTCACCTGGGAGAATTGGTGCAGTTGAAAGTGTGTTCGGTTGGCTTCTTGACCAGTTGATTGACATTCTTGATATATCCAGAGAATTCAACAGAAAAATTTTAATACTAGGTCAAACTTGTTACTTCTAGTGCATTTTTTTCTACTAGCCATGTCTCAGTGGGTTCCTGAGGTAACCTAGAGAATACTAGTATCACCACAAATAACAATTAATAATAATTAATATAATAATAATAATAATAATAGTAGTAGTAATAATAAATTTTCCTCTTCATCCTTTTCCTCCTTTAATCCCTCCTCCTTTTTTCCAGCACTTAACATTTAGCAAAACACATGCTATGTGTCAGGAGTAAATTACCTCCTTTAACAGAATTAACTCATTTAACTATGTCAGCAATCATGTAAGAGGATATTATTTCCTTATTTTAGAAAGGAGGAAATTGAGGCAACAATGCATGAACCAAACGTAGGTTGGCTATTGTCCTCTAGGTTTATATTCCTGCAAAGACATTGGGAATCAGGAAAAGCTAGGAAGTGCATTTAAAACAAGGAAATACAATCCAACCAAAATGATCCCACTCAGTTCTACTCTGTGCTACTAAAATGGGGTTCACAACATCCATAGGGCTTTCCAGCGATAGAGCCTGAATTCAGTCATACCCTCAAGAATCAAGAAAACCTGACCCAGGGAAAATACAACTATCCTAAGTGGGACTTTGCTCTCTATATGTATATTAAAAGAGGAGCCCCACATACTGAGATAAATACTGGTATAAGTCTCAGTTAGTTTCTACTTGTCAAAAACTATTATAGGCAAATATAGGCAAACCATAACACAAAATAGTGTGAAGGGGGCTCTTAAAGCTGAAGTTACTCAGGGCTGAGACTAAACAGTCATGCAAGGCCACACGCCAACATTTATTTTCTGTAATAGTCCTATTACATGTGCCCTGGGCTCTTAACTCTAACGTATTTGTCTGTGGGGTTATATAAATTTAGCTTTCTAAATTTATATCAAACAGACAGTTCAGGTGGTAATGAAATGCTTTGGGTAAGTATAATTTTCTTTTCAAAAGGAATGTGACAAAGAATTGCCAAGGTTTAGGGGAATAATAACATACTTTATATTTAGCTAGCAATAGTCCTCCAGGAAGCTCCAGTTTCTTGGACAAGCATCACAGAGACACAGATCTTCGTGATGCCCTTGAAAGGAAAGTGGTAGGTAATGCTCTCTTGATTCCTTCTGGTGAAATGATACTTGGGGAAAACATGTCTTCTCAGGTAAGTAGCAGGACTCAGAACAGTGAGAACAGTGTATGTCTTCCAAGGCCAGGGCATGGGTGTCTGAGAAATTTGTGCGACTCTATCATTGGGGGCTATTGTTAATAGCATTCTGTTTATAAGATCATACTGATTTTCAAACTGTCATGGGATTGGAAAGAATAAATCCTGTCCATTCTTAGATACCCACAGCTTTTCCATTTATATATCTCTTATAGAGCAGTTGGGGCTGAGATTTAACTCAGTTGGTAGAGCACCAGTCTGCAGTCTCTGAGGTCCTGAGTTAAATTCCCAGCACTGCAAAAATGGGAGAAGGGCGTGGCAATTCATTCCTGAGGCAAAATCCTGAAAAATAATCAGCCATTGAAAACCTTATAAGGGTTGCAATGAGTCAGACATGACTCGGCAGCACCTAAGAAGAACAACACAGAGCAGTTAGGTAGGGGCTGTATCAACTTGCTAGGATGCTATAACAAAGTGCCCCAAACTTGGTGCCATAATACAACTGACATGTATAGATTTGCAGTTCAGGAAGGTAGGAGTGTGAGAAATGTCCACAGACCCAACTTTCTCTGAAGGATGCAGTGGGGATGTCTCCTTGCCTCTTCCTAGCTTCTGGCAGTTGCCAGCAACCTTTGGTGTCCTTAACTTATAGCTGCAGCTTCCATCCTCTCATGCATGACTTGTTTCATATCTTAATGTCCTTCTTGAGAGAACACCAGCTATTGCACTGAGTCTGCTTTACTCCAGTATCACCTTGTGGTGCTTTGGTTGCATCCTGAGTGTATTTCCAAACAAAGTCACCTTCACAAAGGGGAGGATGTAAAAATATCATTTTAGGCAGTATAATCCCCCACCTCATGAACTATCTGACTTAGTGATACTCAGTTTCAGATCTTTGTTGTGACAATTTGAGGGAGACAGTGATTGTATTAAATGAGACAAATTTGAATTCTTTATTTTTTTTGTGGGACTGGGGTGTTGGACCCAGGGTGCTACACATACTTTGCAGGCACTCTGCCACTAAGCTGCACCCCACCCCCTTTTTGTATTTTTTTAATCTTGAGACAGGGTCTCAATGAGTTACACAGGCTCCTTCTGACCTTGAACTTGTGATCCTCCTACCTCTGCCTCTTGAGTCACTGGGATTGCAGGTGTGCGCCACCCTACCTGGCTCAAATTTGAATTCTTATGCTCAATAACCAGAGCTTCCAGTGTACATGACAGTGACCTCTTTTCCTGGCAATGTCTTCAGGGGTGATGTGGTGCCTAGACAAAGGATAGGTGAAGAGAGTCAGAGAGGGAGAGCTTACTGGAGTGAGTGCTGCTGAGTAGAGGGCCCAGTTCCTGCAGCCACGTTCCTTCCCGAGCCCTCTCTCTGGAATTGCCCTGAACCAAGTCTTGTCCCCAGTCCTGCTGAAGAGGTGAGCAGTGTGGTTTTGTTCCTCCTCTTCGATACCAGCAAACTAATCTTGAATCAAGTCAGATGGGCAGAAGGTTTAGGTCTCCATGCCAGTGCTCTCAGACTTGTAAAACTGCCTCCAGAGAACGGCTATGTAAGAGGATGTCCTTTTCTTTTTATCGAGAGGCCATATAAAGAATGACCGAATAAAGCATGTTTCCTTATCTTCTATAAAAGTGCTACTGAAGACAGGATCCGCACCAGTGTTCCCTGTGCCTTACATAAAGATCTCTATAATGATAGCCTCTTAAAAGTGGATGCCAGGAAAAGGTTTGTCTTTCCTGTCACCCCATTTTTCTTATAAGCAGGGAATGACAGCACTAACAATTTCGGTGTTTTATGGCTTAAAAATTTTTTTTGCCTTTGTTGTCAGAAAACCCCAAGGATCTCAGTTTCCTATTTTCTACCAGAAGTTATTCTAATTGTTTTTATATTGCAACCCACTTGTCAGAGTAAAAAGATCATCTTATAGTGGGGCTGTGTGGGGCCAGGCTGATGGCATTGCCCCCTCAGGGTACTAGAATTGACTCTAGCAGTCACACATGCTCTACCAAGTCCAGACACCTCAGTATCATGCCACCCTCTTCAGTAATCCCTTTGTGACTGTGGCATTGGACAAAATGGCCTAACTTATATTGTGGAATGAGCAGTAGACACCATTTTGGCACATACACAATTACTTGAATTATTAAGGACTTTCAAAGAGATGTGTGAACAGCATATACAAGAATGAATAAGCCAACAATATTTTAGCCATATGTCTTTGTGATACCATTTGCCAAATGGTCCTTCTCTTGTTATTTCCTCCCATATATAATATTTCCATACTACCTACCAATCTCTTGCTATTTAATGCTTCCCCATGTTCTCATGGGCAACCTGTCTCCACAGAATCTCAGGGCATCTATGTTACTGTTGTGGAAAATCTTCCAAAGAGATGCCTAGAGGCTGACTATAGAAAGAAAGCCCAAAGCCTGAGGCAGGACATAAATCTGGCATCTACACTCACTCTGTCTTTTATAAACCATAGAGGAAATTTGTATTCATGTATGAACGTGTGCATGTGTACATGAGTGTCTGCACACTCATGCTATTTTGCACCTGCCAATGAAGCATCTTCAGAATTTACTGTAGACAAATTCATTATCTCCACCATGGCTCACATGTTACATAGTATATAAAAAATCATCTACGACATGAATGAAAGATGTGCCTAGGTCCTATGGGTTTAAAAGCATGCATGGAAAATATCAATGAAAAGCTCAAAGAAGGAATGGTGAAGAAGAGAAAAACATCAGCTGGGCACCATGGTGCATACCTGTGATCCCAGCAACTCAGGAGGGTGAATTGGGAGTATCATATGATCAAGGGTAGAGGCAGCCTACACAACCTGTTGAGACCTGGTTTCAAAATAAAATAAATTTTACAAGAGGAGCTGGGTGCAGCTCAGTGGTGGAGCACTTGGCTAGCATGTGCAAGGCCCTGAGTTCACTCCACCAGTACTGAAAAGAAAAGCAGAAAAAAACATCAAATAGTTTGAAAATGAAAGGAGTGAGCGTGAACTAGAAAATTTTCATTCATTCATTCAGCCATGATTTTATTGAGTGCACAGTAGGCACTGATCACTGTCAACCACTGCTAACCAATAAACATGATGGTTAATGAGATTCTGTCATTCAATATGACTGATCTTATTTAATTGCGTAGTTCATAAAATATGGTCAAATAATGGGACAAATATAAAACTGTGATGATAACTCACTCTATAAAGAAGTAAGTGGTATTAACAGGCACCACTAAGAGAAGATGTGACTTAAAAAGTGAGTTTGGATTCAAGGCTACCAGGAGTACAGTTCACTTGCATGCTTTAGAAGGCCCACTTCAGAGGAAGCCATCCCAAGGCAGATGAAGTGTGCTATGGGCTCAGGCAATGCCATTGAAGAAAGGAATGTGGTGTAAGTCCTTTGCTTCACACTTGGGGATGCTGAGGCCACAGAAGCCACACAGCATTGGAAGTATCACCCCACATGTCATCTCCCTTCCTTATGGTATTTTTCACCCCAATAACATACCCTCCAAACATTACATATACCTGGTGTAAGCATGTATGTATATATCCATGAACATGTAACTTATTTGATTTTTTATTGTGTAATTTCCTCGCTAGCAGGAAAACCATAAGAATTAAGATTTTTGTTAGTTTTTGTGGGGCATGCACCTCCCCATCAGGGCTGGATGTTTGGACGGGAGGTGTGGCCATGCACACAGATACTAAATACAACTCAGGACCCTCGGGTGAGGGGCATGGACTCCTGTGGCCCTTGGGAACGCTGAGGAGGGGAGAAAGGAAAAGCCTTGGGCACTTTTGCCTTTTGGGGACAAACACAGCTCTTTATTGCTTCTCTGCCCTGATAAGGGCCAAGAGAAACCCAAACAAATGCACAGCTGTAATAAGTGTTAGAAGCTTAAGTGCTGCAGCTCTATTGCTGCCTCAGGGACAGTGGTGGCTCTCCTGCCTCAGATGCTGGGACCAGAGACTGTCCTCAGCTTCAGCCTCTTGGTGCTGGGTCCAAGAGGCTTTCCTCAGCTTGCTTATAGTCTGTCTTTCCTTGAGAGTGCCATTTAGTTGTCCTGGTCTCAGTGGTCATGAGGAGAGATGCTTCTGTGTTGCTGGTTGAGTCCAGAGAGAGAGTTCTTTTTTCGTTGATGGTCAGACAGAGTTCTTTCCTCATCAGTTGTTGGACACACAGAGAGAGTTCTATCTTGATTGGTGGTCCCTAGCAGAGAGAGCGAGCTGCTGCAGTGCAACTCCTTATGTAGCTCACCGTGAATGGCCTGAGCCAATCAGCTCTGAGTTCCTTGTCTTCCAATTGTCCAATCAGGTTTGGGGGATTTTGTACAAATGTCCAATCAAGTTACTTTCACCATCCCTAGATTTCTAATTTACAAATCAGATCTTCAAAAGCTGTTTTCCCAGTTTTGGGTTTTTTGCCAATTTCCTCCCAATTTATCCCTACAAGTTTTATGTATTACTATAACCCTCCTTGGGGGAAGGACCTAGAAGTCTACTCCCAAAGCAATCAGCCATTAAAATAGCAGAGAAGCACTGACATAGTGCTGGGCATGGCACAGTGTTGGGGAGTGTTTCATTCTCTTGTACATAGGGTCAGTAGGAGTTGGACCCAATTCAATGGCACCCAGCAACAACAACAATAACCCTCCTGGCTATTAGAATGCTTGGCACATACTTGACACTCGGTAGCATTTGTTGAATGCATAAAACCACTGGAGCCAGCTTGTAGATAATGGTTAATAATCATTATCACCTTGCCTTTTGTTACATGTTTGCTGAGAAGCTATGGAGATGCCTTGCCTTCTACTCCTGGGTGTCTGGGGGGCAGTGAGGATGGAGGCTGACCAAGTTGCATCACCTGGGTAGTTCACTGCCTTTACCTTTCAGTCTGGAAACTGGGTTAACCAGCCACATGTTGAGTCTGAGAAGGAGGAGTCCCCCATTGTTGAGTCAGTAAATACAAAACATGGCATGGATATTAGTGTCCTCTTATAAAGAAAACTCTGGGGAAACATAAGTGGCCAGGGTGGAGAACCAGCTTTCTCCACAGCCTTGATTCTATACATGGAAACACAAGCTGACTGCACTTAGAGACCCAGAATCACCCTCTAGGATTTGGTATTACTTGTAGGCATGTGTTTGGCTGCAAGATACCAAAAATACAACACAACACAAAACCAAAAATGAAACCACAGTAGGATACAGACATTCCTTTTCCTCACACAGCCCAAGGATGAAAGGTGAGATGTTCAGACTAGGGATATTGGCTGGTAGAATTCTTAGATATGTGGATTCCTTTCTCTCTCTTCTCTGCCATTATGAGATGTGGCTTTCCTCCTCATTCTTGTTGCCTCATGATTATAAACTGGCTGCTGTACTTTGGGGAATCATGTCTGCATTCCAGGAAGGAGGAGGGAAAGATGAAAAAAGCAGAGGGGCCATTTACACCAATCTCTCCCACTTCAGCAGAAAGTCAAAGTGTTTCCAGAGGATCTATCAAGTAGATTTCTGTTTACATTCCAGTGGGCAGAATTTGTTATATGGGACCCCCAAAGTTATCACTAATTGAGGCAATGAGAAATCCCTGACTGATTTAAGTCATCATGATTCATTCCCCACTGGCGATGAGGTAGGGCCCCCCTGAAGCTCAATGCTGCTGCCCAGCCAGCTGAACAAATCATGGTTCCATTACAAAAAGAAAGGGAGAAGGAATGGGTTTTGTACAGTCCCTGATGGCACCTTCCACAATGCTCCAACATGAGCCCCCACATAGCACTGCTGCTTCTTGGTTTTGCCTCTCAGTAGTGTCCTTGAAAAACTCCTGGGAGGCTATGGACAAACTGCTATTGCTTATTGCACAGAGAACACTCAAAAGGGGAACCAGTTAGAATCTTCTCGTCCCCTTCTATAACCCCTCTGAGATTGGCTTGTGCATCCGTCAGCTGTTCCAGATCTGAGTATCTGCACTGTGCATGATGCCTGTTATTACAATTGTGTTCCAATGTGTGGAAATAATTGTATGGAAATAATGTGGGGATATATGGTATCCATTATACTGGGGTCAGAAGTAAAGAAGGAAATTTGCTTGAGATCTCTACATTGGGTCCTTGCTGGCTTTGTGATATTATGTAATGAACATCTTCTCTAATCCCCAGCTTCTACCTCATCCAGTGGAGGTACTTTGAAGACTCCAATAGGATAATAAGTTTGAAAGTGTTTTGGAAAATGAAAACACTTGAAATTTATATTTTGCCTAAATGTCATGGCCTCAGTTGTATCTGCTCCAAATTTCATATGTTTAGGCTCTAATCCCTGAGACTTCAAAGTGTGACTATATTTGAACATAAGCTCTTGAAGCAGTTGATTAAGGAAAATGAGGTCATAGGAGTGGGTGCTAATCCAATATGACTGGCACTCATGGAAGAGGAGATTGGGACATAGATATGAACATAAAGTTGACCATGTAAAGACAGGAGAAAATGGCTGTCTACACCCAAGGAGAAAGGCCTCAGAAGGAAGCAAACCTACTGATATCTTGGTTGTGGACTTCTGGTGCCAAAGCTGTGAGAAAATAAATTTCTGCTCTTTAAGATGCCAAGCCTGTGGTACTTTGTTATGGCAGCTGTAGCAAACAATACACTAAACAAAGAATTCTAGCTTTGGGCTGTGTTTCTGTTTTGAAAGTAGGGTAGAGTATGGTAAGGGCAGTTAGGGTTATAGTTTGAAGAACACAGAAGGCAAATGAAGTGCTCAAGGGAAAAGAGCACTGGATTTGAAGCCAGAAAATCAGAGTTGAAGGCCTGGCTTTGCCTCTATGGCAATGTGGCCCTGAGTGCTTCCTTTATCTTCCCTGAGTCTCAGTGTCCTCTTTCACAGGCCCAGTGAGTAGTATGTAAAGGGGCTGCTTGTTGCTGCAAGAGGCTACGGTAGAGCTGGCAATGGATCAGGAAGTTGAAAAAGTCAGTGTGGGGTCAAGGTAGAAAATGGGTGGAGGCAGCTCATCTCACAGAGACCAGTCTTAGACAGTGGGAGGAGAGGTTGCAAGAAAACACCCACGTGGAAGTCTGTCCTGCCTGGGCTGTCTATACTGTGCACCCAGCTGCGGTCTGTCAGTTCTCAGATATAATTGTCTATGGTTTTCTGAGGCTGCCTTCCCTCTGCTTAGCTCAAGTTACCTCAACAGCTCAACAGTCTCTGTGTTCTGCCCAGTGAATATGAGGTTAACAATCTTTAGTCTGTGCTCTTTGATGGCTTGCAATACACAGGGGTGGAGACAAGCTAATTGATGAGGCGCCACCTTCTATGGAGAGGAGGGACTTGCTCCATTGCTATCCTTCCAGTGTCTGGGGACACAGTGGTTGCTTAATCAGTTAGGGGTTTGAATTACATAGTTACTTACAGCAATCTCCAGATTCTTCTTTCCCCCATTGGAGAAGAAAAGAAGTATATTTTTTACTTGGCATCATTGATCAGGGTGACTCACACATTAGATTATTGATACGTTAGTTCCTGAACTGGATAACAGAAGTCATTTTAGAAGACCCACAATAGTCTAGGCACTGGCTATCTGCTTTACAAATATTGCCTCTTTCTCACCACTCAGTAATCTGTGAGATTAAGGTGACTCTTCCTTCACAAATGATGAAATTGAGGCTCAAAAGTGAAAGCTTAAAGGCATTCACGTCCCCAGTCCCATTGTGTTCAGTGCTGGGTTCTGCTTAGCCTCAGGCAGGGAGTCCCCCTTAGATGTTGGGTGAGTTGAGTCTCTACAGCAGCTCCAGGCAACTTCTCTTCCACTGGGATCGACCCAGCTACTTCTGTTCCATCTACATTGAATTTGTTCCACATAGTTTGTTTATTCCTGACATTTTGGAAAGGGGGGGCTGGGATTTAGCTCAGTGGGTAGAGCACTGCGCTGCAGTCTCTGAGGCCCCGAGTTCAATTCCCAGCACCACAAAAGTGGGAGAAGGGCCTGGCAATCCACTCCCAAGGCAATCCTGAAGCACTCAGCCATTGAAAATCCTATGAGGGTCGCTATGAGTCGGATACCAACTCTACGGCACCTAACAACGACAACAACAGGGCAGATAAGATTATCACAACAGCCATGGACTCACTTAGCTTAGATAATATTAGAAAAAATACAAAAAACACTCAGTTCTTACATAAGTAATCTCAAGCAAGATCATGCTTCCAAAACTGGGTGTTCAATGAAAACCAGAGACCTACAGTGCTTTTGCTAGCTGGAGACCATGGCAGAGATTTGGCAGTGTGTAGAGGAAGGTAGAGAGATAGCACAACAAAACTGCATGTTCCAGTCCTGCCAGGATGCCACTGTCAGTGTCCCAGCAATCCAGAAACCATAGCACTCCATGCAGGTTCAGTGCAATAAGAGGAAGCACCCTATCAGGGGTCATGGTGCTCTGTTTATGTTTGGGGTAAAAATCTGCATATGATGTGTAGTTTGTTCTTTCAGGGCACTGGACATGGAGAATGTAGAATTTCCTTTGATGGTACTTTTGGCCACCAAGAATTTTTTCACTTTTTTCTTTTCTTTCTGTGGTACTGGGAGATTGAACCCTTGCCAATGCTAGGCCAGTGCTCTTTCACTGGACTGCTCCTCCAGCCATTTTTTACTTTTTATTTTGAGGCAGGGTCTTGCTGAGTGGTGCAGGCTGCCTCTGGTTCCAAGCTTGCCATCTTCCTGCCTCAGCCTTCTGAATCACTGGGATTACAGGTATGAGCCAAGGCATCCAGATCCCCCAGACTTGTTTGAGGTCCTTCCCCTCATCCATTAGTGTGTATGTAACCCTTTTAAATGTTAGAACATCTCTATCTCCACATTCTCTTTGAGCCAGACTGTGAACCACACAGGTGCTTTCTGGGAGACTGGGCCCTGCCTTTTGTTTGAGCAGACACATGTGGAGGTGAAGATAAGGTTCCTATGTCCACCACCCCGTGGACCTTCTTTCTGTGTTTCTCTAGCTAATCCTTTTATAATCCTGCTCCATAGTGGTTGCTACCATTGCTTCCCTCTGTACAGGCAGGTTCTACCTTATTCCCCCATTTGCCTCAGCTAAAGGGTCACACTTAGCAGATGCTGGACTTGCGTGGTTGCTGAGGACAATCAAACATGAGCTTTCAAGGGTCCCAGGTGGTCTCTGTGCCCTCTTCCTCCTCTATACCTTGTCTGTCTTCAGCTTTTGAATTTTTTGTATTTAGTAACTTCTTTTTCTTCGATGGCAATAGAAATGGTCTTCCCAGGCATCACGTGCCTTGCTGTGTTCCCTTTTTTCTTTATTTTTTCTTCTGTTGCTTTTGAGCAGTCCTTGCTAAGTTTTATAAATGTGAACCTGTTTCATAAATTGGACACATTCTTTCTCTACCACATACAGACTTAACCTTCTTTGAGGGCCCAATATTTTGTTTCCTAGCATATTCCTTTAGATTCTACTTGAGGATGCTGCTGCAAGGAAATAGGGAAAGCAAATGAATTCTGGGCCTACTAAATCACCTGGCCTCAGACAAATCTTATTTACTCCCATCTTCCTGAGTCAGAAGTCTCTGCTCAGGACCTAGACTGCCTTCCATCAAATATATAACTTGAGTACCAAATTCAATATGTATTTTAAGTATGTCTAATCTTTTCTAAGCATATCATTGAAACAGTAGAAATTTTCTGGAAATGTTTTTTAGAGGGTTATGTAATTCCACTGAAAGAGGGGCTAATTGGGAGTGGGAGGCACCGAATCACATCATCTTGAAACACACCTAATGATGCTTGGTACTTTCTACACTGTTCTTCCTGTTCTTCTTGCTTGAATCGCTTCCATCTTCCTGTATCTACTTGAGGTAGCTTTCCTGATATTAAAGAATTGGTTTTCCAGTTATTCTTAACTATGGACTCCCTTTTCCAGCTTTGAGAGGGCTCTTGTAATAGTGTGTGGGACATGGGCTCCCTCTCTCTCTACAATTAAGTCACTCCACTGTACTTCTTGGGTTCTTGTCCCCTGGGAGGGGGACAGTGTTGCTCTGTCCTTCTGTGTCCATGATGGAGTGCTGCTCCCAAGAGGAATGGTTAGAATAGTACTTATAACCCTATTGTCCTCCATCTGTACCTCCACAAGTGGATGATGGATAAGTGGGGTCACTGGTGGAATGTTAGAAGGCTGGCATCCATTGCTCTAGCTTTGTCATTTATGCAGGGTCAAGGTGACAAACAGTACTTTTTCCAAGGCCCAAGCCTCATGCTTCCTTGAGGAGCGGCAATGAATGTTAGTTTTCCTTCTGTTCTTTCAAGTAACAAACTTTCCAAGGGCAGTTCTTTCCCTGTGATGCAGGAGGGAGGAGCAGAGAGAAGGATACCTATATTTATCCAGGGCTGGGATTTAGCTCAGGAATTGGTAGAGCTCTGTGCTGCTGTCTCTGAGGTCCCGAGTTCAATTCCCAGCACCGCAAAAATGGGAGAATGGCCTGGCAATCCACTCCCAAGGTAATCCTGAAACAGTCAGCCATTGAAAACCCTATGAGGGTCGTTATGAGTCGGAAACTGATTCGACAGCACCTAACAACAACAACAAATATTTATCCAGCTGTACTTCCTGTGCCTGAGTCTGGATTCACTTATTTAGAGTATGGAGGAAGAATATAATAAAGAGTATGTGGCCATGCTTGAAGCCATGTTGTCCAATCCATAGCATCTGGCAATAATACTCATGTTTTTAATATCTAGTTTCTCTGTTGGTTGGAAACTCAAAAGGAGTGAGGTGTGGTTTATTCACCCCATGGACGCTGAACTTTTCCTCTGCTAGGTCCCTCTGGGTCAGAGTCTCCCATGCTGATGGAATAAGGGTTGAAAATGCCTCCTTTCCTACCTTTAAAAGAAGTGCCACCTGGTCTCAAATCTACTCCCTTGTCTGTTTAGTCTCCCCTCCTAGCTCATAGCCCTACTCATGAGTAAATCCATCTCTTCTTCCAAATCAGTCAAGATGTTCTTCATTTCTTCATTATGCTCCCACAGCAGTTGTTATGAAGGAAAGGTCTAAGAACTGCCCTTCTTCCTTTAGGAGCCAATACCATCCTTCTTTGAACTTCTAATTAAATCTGATTTCTAGATGCTGGAAATTCCAAATGTTTACTTTCTTAAGTCTTTCTCTATCTTGGTTCAAGAGGGAGTTTTATTCTCTTGTATGATAAAGCTCTCTACAATATTCAGAATGGTTTTTGGTGAAAGTGATGCTAAGGCCAACTTAATTTGGATTGGATAAACTTATTGGTCACATATATGGAAGTCTAGAGAAAATATAATATTCAAATATTCATATAATCAGGGATCCAATTCCATTCCACCTGTCTTGGCACTGCTTTTCTGTTTGGACTGGTTTCCTTAAACTTTTTAGTACTTGGAGCCCTCATATTCATCTATGGCAATATCTGGAAGAAGAGTGGAGAGTCACTTTCAGATATTTTCCCAGAAGAATAGGAGGAAATTTTCTAGAAGGTTCTGGAACTTTGAACTTTTCTTCAGACAAGTTACCTTATAATGAGTCTTATATTCATTCCTGATCATTTTGGCAAGGGCTACTTCTGAGAAAGAAAATGGGTTTTCTTTCTTCTGAGGCATATGGGGTTAGAAGAAGAAGTGGATAATGAACTAGGGTGGGGTCTTCTTGGAAGGATAGAACTGGATGTGAGCAGGCACTTAAAAATCCATACCTGTGCTCTAGTCCTCTAAAGAATTCATTGATAAAATTTCCTATACCTCTGTGGCTGAACCCACAGTCTGGGTCTCTGAAATCCTGATGACCAGGTGATATTTCCAGTGCTAACTCAATAGCAAGTGGCAACCAGCTGCTTCTAAGATGCTATGGACAAATTATATATATCCAAGAGGTTTTAAAGAGACCCTCCTTAGCATGGGAAGGAGTTCAAAACAGAGAAAGAAAAATCCATTTGAAGTTACTGACCTATAGCCACTTAGTTATTTGTAACACTAGTATTTTAAAGGTGAAACTTTCATGTTGGTGATCAACTAGTGATTAATCTAAATATGACCAGTATAGAGTCATGGCTCCATTTATCAGCAAACAAAATATCAAACTTCTGATTGACAAAAAAAAAATTAAGAAAGGTTTAAATCTCCATATCTCCAAGAAATCATAACCATTTGAAACTCATCTGCATTATATATGTATACTCATGTGTCTATGCACTACATATGCACACATGTGCACATACACACTCATGTCAGAGCTTAGGCCCCTGAGACAAGAATGCCTACCTCTGAATGAGAAATACAGAGAAAGAATGTTGACCCCTTGGGGCAGATAGGTTGCCAGATTCTCCTTGGGTAGTAATTTTTCCCCCCAATTTCACCATTCAGAAAAGAAGAAATTCCTCTGTTTTGTGTTAGTCTGGGTTGTCTAGGAAGAAGACCCCAAGCCAAGATTAAATGTCAAAAGATTTAATTGGGGAAATGGGTAGGTGCAGGACAGCTCGAGAGAAGAGTGAGAGCACTGTGCAAGTCTGAACTGGAAGGATGTGGAGAACAGGTTGTGAGGTCGGGCAAGAATGTCCAAGACTGCTGTGCTGTCCATGGAGGGTTCAGCAAAGCTGACAATCTCTGGAGCCAAGTCTGCTGACAAAGCATCTTGCATCTTCCAGGAAAGGTTTGCCATACCATCCTTGCTGTGCTCCGTCATCAGAAGCAGAGCCTGGTTGAGCTATGTGCCAGCTTGAGCAACAGACAAATCAGTAATATCAACTTTTATTTAAAATGTTCATATTGTGTTCATTATGGATGTTTTGCATTAATTTAGACTTACAGATATTGTGTCAACTATTATTTATATTATACTAAATCTTTTGGCACCTCTTAAATATTTTGCTCCTGGTCCAGAGCATGGCTGGTGCAGAGCAGTCTTGAGGAATTTTGGCCTCAGCACAAACACTGGGAAGGACTTTGAGGCTCAGCACTGAGGCTCTGGATCACTAACACTTCCCATAGTGGGGTGCCTGCAAGATGACTTCTCATGGCCGCTGTATCCTCTCTCTTGGAGGAAAAAGTGGGAGGGTTGGAAGAAAAGTCCATTCAGAAGAATATTAGTGTCAGTAACCAGCATGTCCCCAAGAAGCAGGAAGATTTGGTGGCACTTTTATAATATGAGCTAGGACAGAAATGCAGGATGAGACTGAGGAGCAACATGAACAGGAGGCAGCTTGAGAGACCTTTGAAGGAGAAATAAGTGAAATTATGTGTATATGATATTTAATATGCATTCAATTTTGGGATTTATAGGAAGCGACCCATCATCAACATAAGTGCCCAGGTACATAAAACCCATAGTTGAGAATTAATCCCTTTTTGTAGGGAGTTATGCTCATCAGAGAAAGGGCCAGTTGACTTTTCCCCATTTGCAATAGTTGGCAGTGGTGGAAAGTTTTAACTCTGAAACTCTAACGTTGACTAAATAGTTCTAAGTTGAGGTTGAGAGTAGCAAGTATTTGGGGGAACATAGTGAATTCAATGCATGTGGGACTTCAGGTAAGACAGCCATGACTTCTTCCTGGGAATCACAGAAGGAGCCAACGCTTCCTTTGGGGATCCTCATCTGACCACCTGCAGATCAAGTACATTTTTTTTGTTTCCAATTAATATCTGTATCACCAGTTCCAAGAACAATAGAATCACTAAACATTTATAGAGTGAATATATGACTGAATGAACACGCGTAACGCATGTTAAATAGGTAACTCTTCTGTGATGAAACACCAGGCAGGGACAGCATTATGAGCAAAGGCACTGAACTTCAAGAACATTTAAATGTGTGAGAACAGTGACTAGTTGTGAACAGAAGCAAGGAGACGAGAAGGGAAGTAGAAGAAGATGGTGCCCAAAGGCAGCCTGGGCCAGGTTGTGAAGATCCTAGGATGGCCAGGTGGAGGGACTTGGCCTCGGTCCTGCAGAGAAGGGGCGGAGAGGAAGTTGGTAGATTTCTGCAGATTCACTCTCAGGGTGGCTCCTACTGTGACCATCTGTCTTGTCACATCCTCCTAACTAGGAATCCCAGGGGACTGTGGTGAAGTCAGCTCTTCTCTTCTTAAGCCTATAGAATGAGCACACTTGCTACAGTATTCCTTCCCAGCTTGAAGTTTAATTCTCAGCTTCTCATAGCTCGTGTGGTCAGCCTGTGTGAATCTCTGTGGATGGAACAACTGGCTGGATTTGACAATCCCTGGATTAGAATTATACAGCAGAACTTGAAAGACATGTCCTGTTTCTGGGTGATATATCATGTTGTTGAGTGGTATGTTCATAGCCTTGCATGCATTTGCTGATGTTACCTTGAAGAAAAAGAAGATAAGACTCACACGTTTATAGCTGGTGTTGTTGTTGTTGTTAGGTGCCGTCGAGTGGTATCCGACTCATAGCGACCCTCTGTACAACAGGGGAAACACTATTGTCAGTGCTTCTCTGCTGTTCATAGGGTTTTCAATGGCAGATTGATTTTTGGGAGGGGGGTTGCCAGGTCCTTGTCCCAAGCCTACAGCTTCTGGTGTTCCCAGGCGGTCTCCCATCCAGGTACTAACCAGGCCCGACCCTGCTTAGCTTCCAAGATCTGATGGGATCGGATGCCACAGGGCGACCGCTGCAGACAATAGCTGGTGTTAGTTAACACATTTCCTTCATTTTTTGAACTTGAATTCAAAGACAAACAATGATTTTTCTTTTGACTCGATGAACTAAATGTTGGAAGGAAGCCCAAAACAAACTCTTTGGTCCTTGTGTTATCGGGATCATTAGCTGCTTCCTGCACATTTATGTTGCAAGGGCCCAAAATATAAAGTCCCTGCAGTTTTGTGTTTTCTTCAGCTCCTGCCCCTTTATTTAGCCCTCCCTTTAGATACTTTCCTCCAGTCTGTTCTCTCTGCTTCCTTAAGTTTGTTTCTAACATTCACAGACTGACAATCTATATAGGAGGTGTGCTTAGCATTGTCATGTGGCTTCTGTGTGTGGCATTTCCTTCCACATCAGTCCCTTGGCTTTGTATGCCACAGTCAGTGGGCAGATGCTGAGTGACCTCCCGTATTTTCAGATATCTGGGACAGGACAAGTTAGTTTGGTTCTTGGGGCTCCCTGAGTACTTCCTTATCTGGAAGATTTTAAACAATAAAATAGTGAAGAACTAAAGGAAAAATTTAGGATTTCTTTCACAAAAACAAACCCTAATTTTCAGATTTAAAACATTTAAACCCATTTCCTCATGTGGATACCTAAGTGCATCAGATGGTAAGTACAGCTTTCCTGAGCCACACAGGCTCATTCAGGGGTAGTTTATCTCTGGATTGAGCTGAGTCGGTGGATCCTACACGTCAGGCTAGAGGAAGCAGGGCTTATTTTGGTTTTAGTCCTCCCAACAACCACAGAGGGCAGGTCTTACTGCCTCCCATGCATGACCATGAAAACTGAGGATCCAGGAGGATTTGTAACTCTCTTCTAGTCACTCAGCTGGTAAATGGTGATTTTCTAATTCTAAGCCAGTGTGCTTGACTTCTGCATTTGGCTCTTTGTCTCTGCACTCTGTCTACTGATTGCAAGCGAAGGGTTTACTCCCAGGGAAATTGTTGCTATAAATTATTATATAAATTTATATACATCTGCCTTTTGATTAGGTTAGTTGTTAGACATCTGGGTCAGTGACCAATCTTCCCCAGAGGGCTTACTTAAATAATATTGGGGGTTGTTTCAATCAAGACAGAGTAGTATTTGCTCCAACTTTATTGACCACTCAATCAGCTTTTATAATAAATTCTGATTAGCACTCCTGTAGCTACAAATTCCTCTGCTATTTTTTAGTCCTAAAACTGAATGATATCTTAAAAGAGTCAATGATTGCTTGGCTTTGAAAGCTTTCCTCAGAGAGGAAAAGTTTCCAACATGATCCTTGCTACTAAAACTCAGCGAAAGAGGCAAAGCAGAAAACTAACCTCGGAGGTCACATGAAAGTTATCTTTGTTTAGCACAAACTGAGTCTATGGACTCTCATGACAAGGGATAATAGACTCGTTTGAATTAAAAAACAATGCTTGGCTCTTTTAGAATGGGTTTTACTTTTTGATATCAGAATGTCACTTGTATGATCATTCCGGGTATAGGAAATGATGCCTTTCCTTGGGCTTCATGAAAGTGGTGGGTAGCATCATTTATATGAGCTGATCACTGTGCAATATCTTATGCTATTAAAAACTATATGCTCTGAAATATTTATAATGGGAAAAGTAATATTCAGTATATTACATGCATTATTAAGAGTCTCTAAATACATCTTCTAAATCAATTACCATATATATTGTACCCTTGCCACTGAAATTTACTTTCTGGCTTCAGTTATTATGTTTGAGGACAAGAATGATAGGTCCCCCGGGAACACTGTGACCCAGATTCAGTTTCCATATGTTCAGTGCTTCCTGAGGTTTTCATGTCTGTTCAGTTACTGACTATTCATGGGTATATGCATGGTCATATAAAATTAAAATTTCTCATTATGGAGATTTCAGAAACACATTAAAAGAAGGAGCATTTGACTGGATTTTGAACAGCCTGTCTCTAGTCCTGGCTTTGCTGTTGATTTGTCGTTCACCTTGAGAAAGTCCCCTCTGAGCTTCATTTTTCCCCATCTATGAAATGAGGGCTTGGAATAGATGGCCTGTGTCCTCCAGAGCATGGCGGAGTTCAAACCAGCCCAGCTGCAGCATAAACAACTACCAGGAAATGAGCAGAGTTTGACTGATGCATCATGGGGCTGTGACCTAACAATCCGAACTTCAGAAAATATACCCTAAATGAGTGTGATTGTCTTATTTGCATTGGGATGGTCATCTGATTGCAGCTTTGTGGCTAGGAATTGCTCAAAAGGAAATGGATCATCACATGGCTGGGCATCCCGGAACAGGGAATGATATGGTTCTTGGAAGTAGAGAGGGGAAGATTTCCCACCTGGTGAAAGAGTTGGACCTAAACTCACACGTATGGAGATACCTAGAAAGTGTGCTGCATGAGGGGAGACTTGGCTCCAGACAAGAAGTTAGGTGGAGTTGGGCAGGGAGTCTGAGGTTTGGCTTATAGATGTATAGATACAGGTCTAAGAATAACTACTTCTAAAAGATACGAAACTAATCTCTGTTTACTGAGATCCTTGGTCTTCAGTGATGTCTTGACATAACTTGGGTCTGAGTCCTACTGTGGGAAATCAGGAACATTCTGGGATATCAGGGAGGCCAGAATACCTCCATGGAATACATAACAGTTAAGTCATTTAACATAGGGATAACTAGTTAGTATTAGAAGCTATCAAAATAGATAAGGAAGGGAAAGGCACTTAAAACTATATATCTGGTGTATATGTTCATGTGTATATACATAGGCACATGTCTGCATGCCCCAGCATTTATGTGATGACTGGATTTTACAACATGAGATTCCAAGTGCATGACAAAGGAAGTGCCACCCCAGGAGTTAGACTGTCTATGCCCTTGGTCTGGCCTGTGCCAACTAGCTGTTTAACTCTGGATGGATCACAGCTTATCTGTGTCCCTATTCCATTTCACTGAAATGGAGGTGCAGAGTGAACTAGACCTCTAAGAACCTTACCAGATATAATATTTCATTTTACAAATGATCCTTTCCCTCACGTCTTAGAGCTGGTACTGTACAGAGACTGTGAATTGCTTGAGTTCCATGGCATGTTATATATCTTTAGAGGAAAAATAAATAAGAGGAAAAGAAAAAAGAATGTATTAAATTTGACCTTGGAGGCTTTATTTTTTAAAAAATGCTTTCAAAATGGCATGAACAAGGAGAAAAATAATCTAAGCAAGTAGCAGATAGTCCTTTTACCATGGAAACCATGAGACAATAGGCATTGTGCAGTGGAAATGAGTGAAGCCGGCAGTGTGATCATGTAGCACACTGTGGGAAAATTCTGCCTTACGGAAGGATTGGAGAAAATGTAATCTTTTGGCATTTACACATCATTCAAGGATGGGAGTCTAAATTCAGAAGCACAATGGTATTGCATTTACTTATATTATAACCCGACCAATTTTGATAAATGCCTGAGCAGGGTTTTTCAACAGCAGTACTATTGGCCGTTTGGACCAGGTGTTCTTTGTGGTGAGAGGATGCTCTGTGCATTGTAACCTGTTTAGTAGCATCCCTGACTGCCAGCTAGACCCTAAGGGCATTGACCCTCATCTTCTCCCAGTCATGGAAACCAAAAATCTTCCCGGACTGCAAATGCCCCTTGAGGGGACAAAATTGCCTACTGTGCTAGTGCAAAGATTTTTTAAAAAGAATAACTACATCTAGCCTTCAGCCATAGCCCTGTGGCATCCAATCCCATCAGATCTCAGAAGCTAAGCAGGGTGGAGCCTGGTTAGTACTTGGAAGGGAGACCACCTGGGAACACTAGGTGCTGTAGGCTTGGGAGAAGGACCTGGCAACCCACTCCCAAAAATCAGTCCACCATTGAAAACCCTATGAGCAGCAGAGAAGCACTGACAATAGTGTTTTGCTTATTGTATGTAGGGTCACTATGAGTCATATACCCATTCAATGGCACCTAACAAGAAGAAGTACGTCTAGGCCTTGGAGCCAGGCAGATCTGGTTTGGTTCTTAAGGCTGTTGTTCCCTAAGTAGAAGTTTACAAGCTTTTTTCCTTTATCTATGAAATGGAGTTGATCCTGACAACCTCACAGTGTAGTGTAAGGAGCAAATTAAAACAGAGTGTACAGGTAACATGCCTAGAACACAGCAGCTTGGTACAGAAAAGTCATTGTCATGATCATCAGGAAAAAGAAAAATGCAAGTCCTGCTGTGGTCCAAAGTACAAATCCTGAAACATGGTTTGCATTTACATATGGATGAGGAAACCAACATCATGGTGCAAAATGTGTATGGTACCTTTAATCACAGAGTAAAGAAAGAGCAGGGGTCCTACTCACGGAGTACCTGGGAGGCATCACACACCTGCCCACTCCTGTCCGTGCATGAGCCACTTTCATCTCACAAGACTCATCTGTAGTATTTAGTGGAGGACCTGTTTTCAGGTGAGATAACTGAGGTTTAGAGAGAGAAAGTATTCCATCTAGTGCCGTGTAGAAGCATCAGTTTTGCTCAGTTTCAAAGCCCATAATTTCCATTTCCCCAAAGAGGAGGGAGGTTGGCAGCCAGGATGCTGGAACTGAAAATGCTGCATTTGAATCTGAGGAGAATTAATGTGAATTTGGAAGACAATGGCTTTGCCAGCATCCTAGCTTGCTTGGCTACAGATCATTGTAGCTGAGTGAGTTTACTTCAGGATACTGAGTTAAGGGACCATTAGAAAGGTCCAGAGAGACATGTGACTCAGATTTCAGAGGATCGGGCATAATTTGCTAGTATGTACTCAGGCTGCATGAGAAAAGCAAATTCCATGCATTTAATTTATTCTAATATTCAATTAAAAATGCAGTTCTCAAGATTCTCCCTCGTCAGCTCTTCTGCAAAAGCTGCACCTAAGAGAAATCTTCCCCCTATTCCTCCCTGGCCCCAATCTTTCACACTGGTAGAGGGGAAAACCCTGATTCATGGGTCAGAGAATTGGGTTGTATTGCTTTTGAAATATTGGTGCATGGTAGGAATGGTTTCCAATTACAGTGAACCGAGTGCACAGTCTCTGCACTGTTCTATTTAAATAACTGCTGAATCGCCAGGGCTGCCTTCCTGTTTCTAGTTCTCTGAACAAGTAAATAATGGAAAGAGAAGAAAATCAGCATTTGTAATAAATGACCATACAACCTAGCGGTGGGATCTCATTCCCTGCTCGTATTGCCTCACCTTCAACTATTTCCTAATAGCCATTCTGAAAATAAAAGTCACCTTTGCTATAGCAAACTTGGGTCCAAACTTCACTTTGGGTTGCATGGCTAGGAATGTTTGCAGCAGTGTGCTACAATGGGAAACAAAATGAGCGGTGTAGTCAGGTGGACTTAGGGTTGAATTCCAGGACTACTGTCAGCCAGGGTTGTCAAGGGAAATAACTCTCACTTTCAGAGTTGGGATTTCCATAAGACTTGGAGTCAGACTAACCTGGTCAGGCAACTTGATCTCTGTCAGGATCTATCAAATGGGTAAAGCACCTTGTGAATGGCAGGGTGAGAATCAGGAGAATGTGTGTATAGTCCCTAGCATAGTTCCTGAGGTACAGCAGGCATTTAGTAAAGGGAGAAGTTGTATTGCAATGGTAACATTAATTTCCTTTTCAGACATAGATGTATAGTAGATTGCCATTCAATTTATGTTGTAAAATACACAGTGGATAATGTGCAAGTTACAGCAGGTATACAGATGAGTATACCTTAGCAGCAGAATGCTAAGTGAACCAGAGGTTGACGTTTTTTAGGAATTACATATTGTGTTTGTGGGTTGCATTATGATAGGTGAGCAATGGGGCTTATCGGTACCTGTAATCCCGCACTTAATTACTGGGGGAAATGATTGGAGGGGTGTATGTGTTGAGAAACACGAGCAAAGGAGAATGGGCTTGCTGTCCACCTGCCTACCCAAGTTACCCAGATACTAAGAAGAGGGCATGCCTTTTAATGACAGCTCTTCTGATAGGCCCAATGAGACACAGACAGGTATGGGCAGCAGGCAGTTGTGTTGTTGTTGTTGTTGTTGTTGTTGTTAGGTGTCGCAGAGTCGGGTTTGACTCACATCGACTCTACATACAACATAGAACAAAATAATACCTGGCACTGTGCCATGCCTGTCACTATTGTTAGTGCTTCTCTGCTATTCATAGGGTTTTTGATGGCTGATTGTTTCGGGATTGGGCTGCCAGGTCCTTCTCCCAAGCCTACAGCACCCGGTATTCCCAGGTGGTATCCCAACCAAGGACTAACCAGGTCCACCCTGCTTAACTTCTGAGATCAGGTGGGATCAGATGCCAGAGTGCTATGGCTATGACCATAAGGCAGTAGGATTTAGAAAAAGTACCTCAAAGCCCAGGAGTCAACTGGATTGAGGAGTTATTGGTTCAGGCCCAGCCAACTTGATGACCTGCTCCAGCTGTCTGGGGACATGTCTCCTGGTCCTTCCTTGGCACCTCAGTGCTTTGAGCTGACTGCTTCCTGGGACACTAAGCTAAAAACATAAGAGACCTTTATTAGCCAGGCCAGGTGGCACATGCCTGCAATCCCAGAAGTTCTGGAGGCGGAGGCGGGAAGATCGCAAGTTCGAGACCAGAGGCAGTCTGCATAACTTAGGGAGACCCTGTCTCAAAAAGTAAAAATCTGGTCCTGGGTTCAACCCCCAGTATGAGAGAGGGAGGGAGGGAGGGAGGGAGGGAGAGAGAGAGAGAGAGAGAGAGAGAGGGAGAGAGAGACACACACACACAGAGATTTCTTTCTTCTAGGTGGCTCCTGGCCCTGTCTGCCCTTTGGTCATTCCCAGGTCCTTGTTCTGACCTCTGGGCCAGTGTGCTTTCCTTCTTTAAGTGAGGCCTTCTAGATCTTGAGGGCATGTGTCACTTCTCCTGGATCTCAGCACCCCAGCTCTCCTTGGTGGCTTTTCAGGGACAGGGCTGAAAGTAAACTGGTGCTTGGAGTCACAATGAAGAGTTAGGAAGGCTGTAGCTTTGAGTGACATTGGATATCCTGGGAGACAAGGGCTCTATCACAAGTTCACCTGGCACACACAGGTGTATCCTGGATGGCAGAAAGAGTGTGGACACAGAGCTGCATGACCTTGAACCCACTCCTTGACCTGTCTATGTGTCCCTTCTTATGAGATGGGGATAATAATACTGCTTAAACATGTGAGGCTTGTATAAGAAAACAATGGGGAAACACACTTGGCAAGCTGAATCTTTCTACGCATGATGTACATAATGACAAGGGCTGAAAACATTTTATGGTTGTTTTTTGGGTTTTAATCAGGCCTGGAAAAACTTCGTAGAAATGGTACTGGTTTGACAATTGAGTTTGCTGAGACCTTTGCTTTCGCTATGACATTTGTAAAAGGTGTCATTGTGGGAACGTGTCGTCAGAAACCTGTTGATCCCAGACACAGACCTTCCCGGATAGATAGCTTCATCTTTCCCCTTGTCAAACATGGTGTGAAGTCATCTAAGTCGGTTTTTAGGTCACTCTCCTTTAATGGTGGAAAAAAAAATCAAATTTGCCATTTGGAACAAAGAAGAATGTTCCAGTCATTGGTGTCAGCTGAGTTTGGTAAATATTATTGCTCATTCAAGGGTGAAAGCTTCCATGTAGACCTGGAGGTTGGCTGTAGCCATTTTCATCACCAGGGGACTCCTTGATTACTGAAGATAGAACAGTCTACACTCCCTCACGCTAGCTCCCTCTCAGGCCTTGTGCTGTGGGGCTGGGGTATACAGAGGCAGACCCTGGCCATCCCCTTGTCTATGACAGACTCAGACATGTGAATGTTCACAGTAACCAGACCACTGCTAGAGGACAGACTGCAGGATGCTAGGGGGAAAGTGATAGCTTCCGTAGCAGCCCAGGCCCTTTCCTTTCTCTCCACGGGACCCTACCACAAGGATCTGTGTGTGTGTCTGCTGTCCACTGTGGCACTTGCCACATGGCATTTAATGGGTTGCCCACATCCTTCTGTCTCCCATCAGACGGAGAATTGCAACTTTGGTGAAGGCTCCACCTGAACTTCATGCACTTCTGAACACTGCCCCTCCTAAAAAACACATTCCCCCATGCCCCTCTTCCTACCTCACCCCACATACTCAGATGCTGCAAGACCATTTGAGGGGATCTTTCTGGGAAAGTTATTTTCTTCTGCAGTCTCATTTCTGTGCCATGTATTTGAGTCAGAGATTGACGAGGCAGAGAAAGCTAAAAATAATCTTTTTGTACCTAAGGGTATGAGATCTGGAATGGAGAGGCCTTTCTTGCAAGAGCCAGGGGACGGTGAAGCCCAATCCAGTTCTCCTAACTTGTTTAATTCCACTTTGCCTCTGCAAAAAATTTCAAAGGATGTGTAGTTTCACTTTAAAGCTCTACAAAAAAAGAGTTTAACATATGGCAGGTATTTTTAATTATAGAAATTAAGGGCACTATCCTTGGATGAGAAACTCACTTTGGAAAAGTGATTTCTATGTTGACAAAATATCTAACTCCACCCATCTGTTACTACATTTATTTACAAAACACCCGTGTCTGAGTTTCCCTAGATTGTCTTCTTCAGAGGCATACAAGATGTCTCAATCAATCCTTTTGTACCAGGTCCCAGATCACATGTGTATAAAAAACCCCAACCAATCTAATGAATAATTCTAGAGTTTCTCCCTGTTGGGGCTGAATATCAAGGGCCAAGGAGGCAGCATAACTCACCCAGGTACCTCTGGCTACTAGCCAGGACCATGCTATATGCATGGAGCATCACAGGCTATATGCTGTGTTGATGGACATTTTCATGTTTATTATCTAATTTAACTATCCAAATGACCCTCTGGGATGGAGATTAATTCCCCTTTCTACAGATGAGCATATGGCATTCAGGGAAGCTAAGAGATATGCCCAAAGTAGAACATGTAGCATCTGGTACCTCTTAACAGTTTGAGGCAGGGTGAACAGAAGGTAAAAAACATTAAGATGGAACAGAAAGTATAAGAAAAAGTAGGCAGGGATAAATTCAACTTCTTGGGAATAGGATATCTGACCACTTCTTAACACCACTGCTTCCTCCAAAGGCACTGAGAGTATTGTTTTTATTACACCGCAATCCCTGGTAATGTTTGCAAGAGGCGACATGATCCTCTGTTGTAGAAGGGTGGAGAAAGCAGGCAGTCTTCCTGGGGCATTGCTTCAATGAACTTGATATTGCATGAACTTTAGTGTGTTGGCTTTGTGGACCAGAACCTAGACTTTGTGGTACATCCACAGATGGCTAATATTTGGAGCCAAAACTCAGTGATAAGAGAGGTGTATAAATCAGATGCCAATTTTTAAACTGACAGAGATGTCCTCTTCCAGGTAGGAAGATGGCTGTGTCTTCAATCCAGAAACCCCCTCACCTCATTATCAAGGTAGTCCAGGAAATGTGATTGGCAGAAAAGAATAGCTTGATCAACTTGCAATTAAAGCAAAAGGTGAACAGTATACGCCAGGGGTTGCAAAGTTGTGGTGTGTAGGCTAAATCTTCCCTGCTACTTGCTTTTGTAAAATAATAATAATAATAATAATAATAATAGTAATAATAATAATAGTAAAAAACAATAATAACAAGAAGAAGAAGGAGGAGGAGGTGGAGGAGGAGGAGAAGTTGAAGTTGTTTGTTTGGAACATAGCCATGCCCCCTTATTTACATATGTCTCTGGCTGCATTTTTGTTACAGGAACAGAGTTGAGGAATTGCAGAGGAATTATACCCTGTAAATGTACAAAGCCTGAAATATTTATTATCTTGTCCTTATAGAAAGAGTTTGCCAAACCCTAGTATATTCCCATATTAAACTTGATGCACCTTATTTTTTTTCAGTGTTTCATAATTCCATTCTTAAAAGTCTCTTAGGTCTGTATTTCTTCCTTTCATTTCCAGTGTTTTATTTAAGAACCTTAGGAAGTTGCAAATGACTAAACTCTAAACCAAAGAAACTTGAGCCAAAAAAGGGGGAATTAATTGGTCCATATATGAAAGGCTGTCTTGGCTCTGAGTCAGATCCCACTCAACAGCACCTAACAACAGCAACAACAATGGTTGTTTTTTTTTTAATAAACATCTGGAATAGTAGATTCAGAAACCAAAATGTTTGTGTCTGTTTTCTGGACCACCATTTTTTTTTCTGAATTTCACTTTTATTCTCATCTACTGTGGTGAGAAGGTGAGAAATTATGACTGGCTTCTATGGGTCTCAACAGTAAGGGAGTTTCCTCACCCCTCACCCCATCCCCCATCCAAGATGGAAAAGTCTTAGAGAAGCCTTGTGATTGGCCCAGCCTTAGTCAGGTGTTCACTCTTGGAACTAATCACTGTGGGCAAGGGTAGAAGATGGTGAGACACCAGCATGGGTCCTCTTTGGCTCCTGTGGTTGTGGTCTGACAGAAGAAGAAGGAATATAGCAGCTTCAGAGTGTCTGGGATGGGGCACCACACTACACTGAGTATCACACAAAACAGCTTTCCTTGATCGTCACTCCAACATGCTGACTTCAAACCCTTAACACAAGTCTTCAGACTTGTAACAAATAGTCCCCTAATCTCACCCCTTCTGGTCTGCCTATGTACTGCTGCTGGAGAATCTTCCCAACTGCAATTGGACCACACCCCTGAAAGGAAGCTTAAAGTACTTAAATCACTTCCCTCCCTGACCCTTTTCCCCAAAGTCTAGTTACCAGTAGGAAAACCTCATCACTAGTTCCTAACTATCTCAAATCCATCTCTTATTAGTTCCTCATGTATAGCCTTTGCTCCGGACATATAGATCAGATCTGTGGTAGTTATTCCTTATTCCTTATACTACTTGCATGAAATGCATACTGCTCTCTGTGCTCAGAATATTCTACCACTCTTCATCCACCTGGCCTGTAGCCATACCACTGTGGAGTCCAATCCCATCAGATCTTGGAAGCTAAGCAGGGTCAAACGTGGTTAGTACTTAGATGGGAGACCACCTGGGAACACCAGGTGCTATAGGCTTGGGAGGAGGACCTGGCAACTCACTCCCAAAAAAACAACCAGCCATTGAAAACCCTATGACTCGCAGGGAAGAACAACAATAGTGTTTTGTCTGTGGCATGTAGGGTCGCTATGAGTAGGACACTGACTTGATGACACCCAGCAACAACAATAACAATTCATCCACATAGCTTTTTATTCCTAGTTTCTTTCTTAAGCCCTTTGGGATGCCCCAATGGATCTAGTATCCCTTTTGTGGACCTCCCATTATCCTCTATTATTCCTCTGTCACAGCACTGACCACATTGTACCATAATGGTCTGTGGGTTGCTGTTTTATTTTTGGTGAGCTCTAGGAAAGTAGAGCATACTCATTTATCTCTGTGTGCTCAGGCATAGCACCAAGTGTGTTGCAATAACTATTTGTCAGTTGGAGCTTTTGGCACCCACTTCCCCCACTGAACAGTCCTCTCATCCCATCTTTTGCCTCCCATACCACCAAGATCATGGCAGTTTTCTAAATTCTTCTTTCTATGCTCACCATTAATTTAAAAAGGCATACGCTTTTATTGGATGTGCCAAGATCACTGGAGAAGGTCCGATCAGATAGTAGCTAGTCTGGACCTCATATTTTCTCTACTTCCTAATTCTCAGAGCCAGATGTACCTCACTTTCACTTCCAAGTACAGTCCAGATTCTTGACTGTAAAAAATTGTCAATTATATTTTTGTTTGTGAAAAACTTTAAAAGGCCAATAGTTTAATATGCTGAGGGTGCCAAAAAGATATACACATTTTAAGAGATATTATGTATGTATTACTTTTTGAGGTTGAACTGAATTACTATAGCAAATGTGTATTATGACATTGGTCAAAAGATGACATTAATCAAATGAATGGTAGTGCCACCATGCGACAGGCAGAAGAGTATATGGAAGTGGTGGAAGCATGGTGGTCATTTGAGGAGCATAAGATCTATTTGAAATGGTATTTGAAATTTGAGAAAGTTGTGAGAGTGCCATGTCATTGGAGACTTGAGTATACAGCAGAACCTGCAACATTCCTGACCATTACATGCCATTTATTGCAAGTTTGAGATGCATGGTACTGTGTGTGTATGCACAGGGATAATCCAGTAAGCATTGCACAGCAACAAGTCCTGCTGCTTCTGCTGTGGTAACCACTTTGAGCTCCTCTTAAAATTGCAGAAGTCAAATGTGACTTGTATCTATTTTTTATCAGTATATATTGACTGTTGTTGTTAGGTGCTGTCAAGTCGGTGTCCGACTCATAGCGACCCTACATACAACAGGCGAAACACTGTTGTCAGTGCTTCTCTGCTATTCATAGGGTTTTAATGGTGGATTGATTTTTGGGAGTGGGCTGCCAGGTCCTTCTCCCAAGCCTACAGCATCTGGTGTTCCCAGGTGGTCTCCCATCCAAGTACTAACCAGGCCCAACCCTGCTTAGCTTCTGAAATCTGATGGGATCTAACAACAACAATATATTGACTAGTATAATCTTAATACAGTTTTTTTCTTTCTTAAAACGTGTGTACACTTTTTGGCATCCTCTGTATACATATGCACATAAATTTGCATATATGTGAATACACATTATATAATATACAGGCATTAGTAATTCTCAAATTTTTCTCAGGTCTTAATTGGATATTACCAGGCTCGTCTTTGCAGCAAAATCAAGGCCTAATAAACAGAATTGGAGCCTAGGAACCCCAATTACTGAGCAGTATCTTCTGCTTGCTTAAACCTTGTTAAATTTCACAATTTAAAGAGATTAAGATTTGTAATCAGAGGCCCAGGACTTGAGTATTGGCTTTCTCTTTTCTGAGTAACCACAGGGAATTTTTAGTTAACTTCAATGAACCTTTATTTCTGCACTTACATAATAGCCACTTTTCACTGGTTAGTAACCAAAATTAAAAGACAGTATTTAGGAAAGCGATTTAAAAACTGTGGAGTGCAATAAAGGTATCAGCTACCACAAAACCAGAAATCTAATAATTCTAACATAGACTATTTAATATGTGACCTCCACTGGCAGAAATATTTAAAGGCTCCCTGCCACAATTTCATATTTCCTCCTACAAAGCGGTGTGGCATATCATAGGCAACTTAATTACCTGGTGTAACGACCGACAGCTTTAGAAGTGTTTAACAAGTGCTGCAGGAGGACGCTGGCAGGTTCACTATAGAAACCAAACAGGCCCTAACAGATGTGCCTGGTGCTGCCTGAGCCGCATCACTGGGAAGGTGCAGCTGCTGCTCTCTTTTTATCTACAGTAGTTTGGCTCTGAAATGTGGCTGCACTTTCCTGAAAATCTCCCCCACCGAAGCTTTATTATCTTTACTTTTCCTAAGGACCAGCATTTTTCTTGACAACTGCATGCTGATCCGCAGTAACAACCATGCTCTGTAGACGATTATAGGTGCTGAAGGAGTGAAGGGGTGGAAGCGCAGGCTTCAGAGGCGTGCGCACACCTGGGCAGTGAGAGCTGACAGCCCCTTGTGGTGAAGACAGCAGTTGTCAACGACGAGATGACACAATTAGTCATATGGTTTTGTCAGCGATGCTGGGATATTTACTGAACTTCTCCAAAGCCCTCCTTTCCTCTAGCTTGGCAGAAACCCAATTTGAGCATTGTTTGGAAGAAGACAACAGCAGGGAGGGAGCACGTGAGGAGGTCCAAACTTACCAGATGTTTCTGGTCTTCATGTTCACTCTTGTGCCTTGATCACACACCAGTATTTATACATAACCCATGTTTTGATTTCAGTTTTGCAGAGTACTTCTAAATCTGCCATGCATAGGGTAGTATTTGGAACTAACCATGTGCAAGGTGTTCTGGGGAAAGTGTGTATTCTACCCCTTGCAAATCACAGATTTTTAAAGTAACCATTATTGCATATCCTGCGCTCCAACAAGCACAAGGCAGCAAACCAAACACACACATATGTGCCCCGTAAATATTAAAAATGCATTCATCAGTCTCAGTTTTTCTTCTGTATTTCCCAAGAATTGTCAATCACGAAGGAGTAGGTCCTATTTGTAGAGGAAGAACAGATTGAAAATGACAAAATCAGAACATTTTTCAGGATCCTGGGGTAGACTGGCACTTTAAAAAAAAAAACAACCCAACAACAACAAAATTTCAAGTGAGTTGTCTTGGCTGTCTGTCAGATTTGAGATGCATTGCTCTCTCTGAGTCTGTACATCCCAGATGGAGTGGCTCCTGTAGAAAAACAATCATGGTTATATTCAGGAGAGCTTACTTGGCAAGAAAATTATGATTGAACGCAAGCTATTGTGACATAATGTAGGAGTTTATAATTGCAATTTGTTATGAAACAGTTGGACCGAATCCCAAGGATGGATGTTTTAATGCTTCAAGGAGATGATGGAAATAAATGCACTGGCAAGGAAGGATGTGATGGCAGAGGTGGGCTGGCCTTTTAGGTTGGTACGAATTTGGGCAAATCTGTAGCAGTCCCAGCTCTGACTCTTCATCCCACAGATCTAGAAACTCAAACCTGTCCATGTCCTGAGTTGATCGTTCTTTGGCAGGCCAACTCCTACTGAGTCAACTCAGGTATAGGAGCCAAAGACAATGTTGTTTATTAGCCATGAGAGATAGAACTATTGAGCAGGCCAGCCTTTCTTTTTGGTTTAACCAATACATTCCATGTAGACAAAACACATTGGAAGTCAATGTTGCTCATAAGCTTTAGATCAGATAAAGACAAGAAGTTTTATAAAATGAATTTGGTGGCCTCATCTGTCCACCTTTGTTATGATGGGTTAGGAGAATGGAATGCTTTTGAGGGTCCAATGGGTCACCTTTTGACCCATGAGGACCCTTGGATTTCCACCCAATTGTCTTCCTCACTAGCTCTTCATTTCTCTGCCTTCTACCATTAATGCTCTTTCCAATAAAACCCCTGTGCCTTTCCTTATGCTGGGATTTAGCTCAGTTGGTAGAGCACTGTGCTGCAGTCTCTGAGGACATGAGTTCAATTCCCAGCACTGCAAAAATGGGAGAAGGGCCTGGCAATCCACTCCCAAGGCAATCCTGAAACAGTCAGCCATTGAAAACCCTATGAGGGTCTCTATGAGTCTAACCAACTCAATGGTACCTGACAATAACAACAACAGCCTTTCCTTAATTTTAGTGAGATTTCCAATTACATTAAAAGCAGGGCCAAGGCCATGATTTGGCCTCTCTTCACGATGATGCTCTTTAACTATTTGCTCAACACATTGAGATCTGTGAGTTCTGCAGCCAGTGGGGTGGCATAAAAACAGAACTCTGCGGCTGTGCTCAGACTCTGCTGTCCCAGGAAGTCCTACTTAGGCTCAACTTTGCCTTTTCTCTCATCAAAACCACGCTCTTCCTGACAGTGGTCCTACCTTCCAATGAAGGTAGCTTAAAGGACATTGATTGCTACTTTAACTCGGCTGAACTCCTGTTCTCTATAATCACATATTCCTCTATGAAATACATTCTTGTAGATTAATTTCATCTTCTGATACACAACACTTTTTTTAAAATCTGGAGATACTTCAGAACACTTTAAACTGGTGCTCTAGGAAGCTACTTGCTGACTTGCTCCTTGGCCCAGCTAAATCCAGAGAGTAATCTTTGCTTGGCTTGAGAACTCTTTGTTCTATTTAAAATTTAAAGTAAATATAATTTACATTAGGAGAAGGATATGGAAATCCACTTCTGAAGCAATCAGGGATTGAAAACTCTATGAATCTCAAAGAAGCACTGCCACAGTGCCAGGTATGGCACAATGTTGGGGAGTGTTTTGTTCTTTTGTACATAGGATCACTAAGAGTCGGACCTGACTCGATGGCACCTATGAACAGTAACAGCAACAACACAATTTACATATCTTCAAGCCTATCTATTCTTTTAAAGAAACATTTCATTCCCTTATTTATTTATCTACACAACAAATATTAATTGACCTCCTAGGTCATGCACTACAAAAGTTACTAAGTATACAAAGATGAATAAGACACAGTCACTTCCCTAAGATCCACATCTATGGGCGAGATGGGCCTATAAACAGATCATTGTAAACGTGTTGGTATAACAGAGGAGAAATTCCTAGTGAGCTTGGACATATGGAGTGGGCAAATGACTCCACAACCAAAGTGGGGGATTCAGAAAGGCTTCCTTAAGGAAGGGTTAACTAGGGATCTGTGGGAAAGGGGTGGAAAGGGTGAGGGAGGCAGAGTAGGAATATAGTCTCCTCCATTCTCAACCCATGGTTTTCCTTCCAGGAGCAATGTGAGTTCTCTTTTTCCCTTTGTCACCCAGGGATTTTCTCTCCCTTACACCCCAGTACTACCAACAAGACCAAGAACAGCACTGGCAGACAGAGCCTCTGAATCAAATAACCAACACTGGTGAAGTCCAGCACTTGACTGTGTATTAAGCAACAATTCATAAGTATGCTCATGATCTCATTTGCTTTTCTAAATAAGTCTTAAGGCAGTGGGTCTCAACTGGAGGGATTTAATTTGTAGGCGACATAGTCTAGGGACATTCTAGATTTTCATGCTGCAGGGCTGAAGTTTGTTACTGGTGTCTATTAGGTAGGATGATGCTACTGAACATCTTACAAAGCAAATGACAGCCCCCACAAGAAAGGATCATCTGACCAAATGTCAGTAACACTAAGATGAAGAAAGCCTGTCTGAGGTTCTCTCTACATGTAAAAAGGAAAGCTAAGTTTCTCGGCTTGCTCTGTCAGGTGAACTGTGTGATCTTTGGCAAATCACTTAATCATAAACTCTAATTGCTCTACCTATAAAATGAATATTTATTTTTAGATGAAATGATCTATACAGTTTTTCCAAATCTAAGGTCTGGAAGCCATGAATTCAAATGTCATAGGTTTAAGCTGACAAATCAGCAAATAGAATCTTCCCACTGCAGAAGTTACTGTTATAATCTATTAATTTTTAGGGTATTGTTTATTTGTATGTTAAATAAAAGATGCACTCAGCTAGATTTAGGGGATGCTTTAAATGTGTGTGTCTGGGTCCCAGCTGTTGGCTTCTAGCTTCCTCTCTACTGCCCAGCAGCACAAGCTACAAGTTCTACAAATTCTAGGTTATCTTCAACACTATTTAGAAATGTGGTAGAAGGACAGAATAAAAATGTGGATTCTAGGACTTGATGAAGTCATTGAAGCTTACTGGTGGCCCTCAGACCCATCTGTGTTTACTCCAAACTCCCCTCCACCTGACCACCTGCACACCCTAAGTGACAACAAGGTCACAGTGCCTGGGAAAAAGGTGTGGACACTTGTCCCTCTAGAGAGGCCTTAGCCTCAAAGTAGCTGGGGCTATAGGCAAACACCACAGTACCTGGCTGAAGATGAGTAGTAGTATTTCTACTTGGCAGATGAAGAATCTGAGGCTAAGGGAAGTTAGATAACTTCCCTTTACTTTTTTAAAAAGAAATAATGCAAACCTGACAAGTGACTTGAGTCTTGCATTGGAAACTATTAAGCCCCTAGTTCTACTGAGATGAGAACCAGTATTTTGTTGCCACAGCCTGGAGGGACATTGGACCCATTTTTGTACCAGAAATGGAGAGTCAGTGCAGCATGATGGAAAAAGTATGAATTTTGTAGGGTTAAATTTCTTTATTTACAAAATCAAGAAAATAGTTCTTACTTCACAACTTGAATGTAATAGTATTTGTTGAATAAATTATAATGCCTAGAATATAGTATGTGCCCATTAAACACTGGTAGCTCTCAGTTTTACAATTTGCTCTTTGGTACACATGAGATCTCTAATACCTTTAATAGTGGAAAATGTGGGTAAGCTTAAAGAATGTAGAATTATAGGACATGAGATTGCTGCATCAGCACATTTTATATGTGGCCCATATTAACTCCATTTAACCCCCTAGCATGCCTGGTCATTTCTGCACCTCACACAGTTTGATCCATGAGAGTTGTTTGGTAAAGTCGTATTCAATTGAATTCATAAATTGAGTCATTTTTTATTATATCATCTGCCAAATTATTCAATTCCCTTTGTTCTCATTCTAAATTCATTCTTGAAGGAAATGGCTCATATTTAGATTTGATAAAAATAAATCTAGTTCTTTCTCTATATTAGGTGCTAGGTGAGTCATTGTCACTAATTTTTTGGGTTCCCATGGAGACACTTCCAGTGGGACTATGCAATGAGCACTCATAGTGATACCTGGCAACTTAATGCCTCCTTTGGAAAAGAACCTAACTTTGGTCTCTCTCTCTTTTAGTGTTCTCAGAGGAAAGGTAAGGGCCAGCAGAGAGGTCAGGTATGGGTGTGAAGATGTCTCCTAGCCTACTGGAAAGCATTGAAATACTGCCAACATATAGAGTTCAAGAAACCACCATGCCGAGTGGTTTCCAGGCACCCAGGCAAAGGCCTTCTCTTTACAACATACTTAATGAATTAAAGTGGGTAGAATTACATTGCTCCAGTCAGGTGTTTTCATTTTTCCTAGGATAAGTTATACTAGGTTGAGTCGTGCTCCACATCATCTCCCCAGTTCATCTTTATCCAGAACCTCAGAATGTGACCTTACTTGGAACGAGGGTCTTTGCAGATTTGATTTAAGATGAGGTCATACTGGGGTTGGACAGGCCCTAAATCCAGTGGGACTGATGTCCTTGCAAGACAAGAAGAAGACACAGCGAGCAGAGGGGACATACAGGCAGAGTCCCATGTGAAGGTGGCAGTGGGCATTGGTGTGATGTGCCAGCCAGCTATGGAGTACCAAAGCTTGCCTGTAGCCACCAGGAGCTGGGAGAAAGACAAGGAACAGATTCTCTCTCAGACCACCCAAAAGGACCAACCCAGCCCACATTTTGATTTCCAACTTCTAGCCTCCAAAATGTTGAAACAATGCCTTCCTATTGGTTTGGCCACTCTGTTTTTGATAACTTGCTATAGCAACTTTAAGAAACTGGTACAGATGCTTTATTTATAAAATACCAGTGACAAATCTTATTGAAATGTTTTTGAACCAGAAGTGATTGAGCTTAGATGGACCAAACTGATCACCCAGAATTCATTATCCTCTCCTAAAATGGGTGATCAAGGTGCCTGAAATATAAAGTGGTGTCACAGACACCCTTGAATAGAGATGAAGTCTTGGCTGGAAATAGGCATCCACTAGAAAGTTAACGCCGACTTCCCAGTTTAGAATTCGCGTCTGGTCAGCATTTGACTCTTGTTTTGCTTTACTTTTCAATTGACCTTTCTTCTGAATTGAATTTGAGCAAAAATAACGAGATTTGATATAACAATAAGATATTGGGTCAGTTTTCTATTACCTGGAGAATTCATGGTGTGCAACATATCGGGGGTCTAGCTGAAGGTGTTTCAATTGATATTGATGAGTAATGTTTTAAAGGAGGTGCTTGGGTCTAAATCTTATCCAACCTAAAAACAGCCTAGAAAATGGTAAAGCCTCCCTGTTCCCAGTAGAATCACTGTCCTAGAACAGGGCTTTCAAATCTTTGTCCCTTTTGATCCTGTAGGAGAAACAAAACAAAAGGAAATAATGTAAAACTGAACACCTAGGTTAGCAGATGGGAGGCAGACCCAGCAACCCACTCCCAAAAATCAATCTGCCATCGAAAACCCTGTGAACAGCAGAGAAACACTGACAATGGTGTTTCCCCTGTTGTACAGAGGGTCGCTATGAGTCGGATACCAACTCGATGGCACCTAACAACAACAACAACAACAAGGTTAGTAGAAAAGATCTGTAACTATGGAGTGCTTAAAAGGGCAGTCCAATGGGAGGTTGGTAATCAGGAAGAAAGTGGCAGCATGGGGGCTGGCATTTGACTAAAGGAGGAAAGTTCCAATGATCAGGCCATTCGACTCTTGGCATTGCTGTTAGACTTCACTTTAAGGCCAAGTGGGTCCTGCACAGAGGTAAGGAATGAAGGAAGAGTTGAGGTCAATGATACATTATTAAGAGAACTCCGATTCCTGTCTGAGGAGTGAATGTGGAACACAGAGGAGAAGGATGAGAAGGGTCTACCACCACGCTCACCTTTTCCCTAGCCATAGTGCGCCTGAACTTGACAGTCTTGCCTCTTGCACCTGTAGAGCATCTTCATACTCATCATTTTACTTCACGCATCTATGCATACACACAAAGAGCCGTAGATAAGTAGCTCTAGCCCTAGTTTTCCAGAGACTCAAAGAGATTAAGAAAATTTCCTTATGCCTCATGGCTAATAAAATAAATGAGGTGGGATTTATCTAATACTCTAATTCTAAATCCCAGCATATCCCCAACCTACTGTACAGT
>VMDO01010658.1:0-70722 GCA_007922755.1 Pedetes capensis | reverse complement strand
TTTTTTTTTTTTTTTTTTTTTTTGGTGGTACTGGGAGTTGAACCCAGGGCCTTGTGCTTGCATGCTCTGCAAGTGCTGGACCACTAAGCTGCACCCCAGCCCATTTTTTACTTTTTGAGACAGGGTCTTGCTAAGTTACACAGACTGCCTCTGGTCTCGAACTTGCGATCCTCCTGCCTCTGCCTCCTGAGTTGCTGGGATTGCAGGCATGCGCCACCATGCCCAGCTATAAGATCGCTTTGAATTTGATGCAAGAGGCAACTTACACAACTTAGGAAGACCCTCTCTCAAAATAAAAAGTATAAAAGCAGCTGGAGGTGCAGCTCAGTGAGACAGTACTTGCTTAGCATGTGTGAGGCTCTGGGTTCAACCCCCTAGTACCACAAGAGAGAGAGGAAAAACAGAGAGTAGAAAAAAAGGCCATGAGGACATAGGGAAAGAATGTATAGATCCAAATTTAAAGCCAAATGAATAGATCTGAGTCAATTCCCATGCCCATGGCTAAATCTGTAAGACAGACAAGCCAGTGGAGTGACAGCAGGAAGGATACAACAGGTGAGTCAATAATGATACTCAGAAGGGGGAAAACCTTAAAGAGTTTGAAGACAGCTAGTTACAAGCAGACACAGAATGGAGGAGAGGTTAGAAAGGTAGCTCAAAGATAACCAAGCTCTTGTAAGGGAGCAAAACTGGTAAGACTAAAAGATTTCAGTGGTTGGATCCACTGCAGAAGTGGCAGAGTCTTAGAATTTTCATTTCTACGGCCAATATTGGATTGTGAGTGTACAATAAGGTCTAAAGCACTGCAAAAATATTAGTTAACTTCTATTCTTCTATTATGAAATGCAATTTTTTTTTGTTTGTTTTGAGACAAGCTCATACTACATATAGTCTAGGCTGGCCTTGACCTTGTGTTTCTCCTGCCTCAGTCTCCCAAGTGCAGAGATTACAGGCACGTACCACCATACCCAGCTTGCTATAATGCTCTTAAGAAATTATTTACCCCAAATTTTTAGTTCTACAAATGGAGAAACTAGGTTCAAAGGTAAAATGACATATTGATCATAGACTGGCCACTAATGTCCTCATAAAAGATCTGAACTTTGAAGGCAGCTCACTGCTATGAGCAAGGAGCTAATTATAGAAGAGGAGTAAGTTACCTTGGTGAGAGTAGATATGCAGAGAGAAGGAAAAAGTTCTCTTTTGCTTTCTGGTAGAGAAAGGAAGAAAGGCAAAGAGTTGTTTAAAAAAAAGATCAAAACTACCTAAGCCTGCAAAGGCAGACAGAAGAGTGAGGAGTAGATACTTTCTGGAGGCATTAAATATATTTTCACACACAAAAAGACATGTAAAGCTATACCTAGAAGTATGTGCCCTTCTGTGATGTTAAAAGGAATGAGTTTATATGGATTACTAATAGTCAAATAATGATCTCAAGATTACTTCTAGAGTGGTGTCTGAATCAAAGAAAGAATCAGAAATGGAGAATCTCTCACCCTACTCCAGATCTACTCAATTAATTTGTACTTTAATAAGATCCTCAGGTGATTCACATGCAACTTAAAGTTTGTGAGCACTACTTTAGACCACATCTATCATTCCCTCCTCCAAAACTCTGCTTACTATTCTTTTCTTCACATTTGTTACACTTTTCCACATACTGGTTTCCTCCTACTTCCCTAAGTGCAAAAAAGCCTTTTCTCTTATCAGATACAAGCCTCTCTTCTTTAAGATACCATGACATCACCTAGATATTCCCCTTTTCTTTTCCTCCATATCCAACTCATCAGCAAGCCCTAGCAGCTTTACTCCCAAAATACACCCTAAAATTAATTCACTTCTCTACCTCTGACTCCCACTGACCTTGTCCAAAAAATCTTTCATCTATGCTACCACAATTAACCTCTCATCTGGTACCTTTTCTTCTACTGTTTTACAATCCGTTTTCAAAATGTCCACAGTGAAGGTTTCTCTCTTTTCCTGAGACAGGGTCTCACTATGTAGCCAGGCTGGCCTCCAACTTGCAATCCTCCTGCCTCAGTCTCCAAAGTGCTGGGATTATAGGTGTGTGTCACCATGACTGGCTTCATAGTAATGGTCTTTAAAACAAAATTAAAGCATGCCACTCCTCAGCTTAAAACCTCCCAATGGCTATCTCCCTTAGAGTAAAATGCAAATTCCTTACCATGGCCTATGGGTCCTGTACAGTACAAGCCAGTTCTGTTTCCTCTATAAATCTGTTCTGATCACCACTCTCATCCTCACTTTCCAAATTCAAGGCACACGTCTTTTTTTAAATTTTGTTTCATTTGTTTGTTTTGTTTTGTTTTTTGCAGTAGTTTGTGGTTGGGTGTTAAACCTAGGGCCTCATACATACTTTGCAAGTGCTCTGCCACTGGGCTGCATTCACTATCTTAGGGCATTTGCACTTGCTGTCCCCTACTTGGTATGTTCTTCTTACTCATAGCATGGATGTGACCTGAGGAAGGCCTATCCTAACCACCCAACTAATTATCCTATTTTCTTCCTCGTATCTTATATTTTATGTTCTTCATAGCATGTATCACTATCAGATAGTTTCTTATTAATTTACTTCTAGAGAGTGAGAGCGTAGCTTGGTGGTAGATTGCTTGCCTAGCATGCACAAGGCCCTGGGTTCATTTCCCAAAATGGCAGCGGTAAAAAATAAAGAAATTAACAGAAAGACCAAGAAGAAAAATAGGCAAAGGTTATGAACAGGCAGTTCACAGCAATGATGTTCAGCCTTACTCAAAATAAGAAAAATATAAAATAAGTCAACGGAGGTGCTGCAATTCTAGCACTTGGGAGGATGAGGCAGGAGGACAGCGAATTCCCAGTCAGCCTAGACTATGTAGCAAGACCCTGTCTAATATATACACAAATGCATATATGTAGGTGTTTATACATGCACACACACATACATGCATATATAAAATGAAACTGTAGTGAGATAACTTTGTTTATCTATCAGGCTGGCAGAAATCCAATTGTTTAATAAATACACTACCCTGACAAAACTAAAGGGAAACAAGTTCTATCAGACACTGACAAGGAGAGTGTACACTGGCATAGCCCCCAGGATAATTTGTCATTACATATCAAAATTTTAAATGCATACTTTTTTTTCTCAGGGCTGAGAGCCACTGCTATAGAATTTCCTAAACCAATCAAAATGGCTTCCTGTCCCTTTTCACGGCCCTGACAAATACTGATTTTAGTCTGTGTTTTAGGATTTGTTTTTAACAGATAAAGTTTTGGTACCAAATACATTAATAATCCTAAGGGGTCCTGGAGGCTAAAAGAAGAGCGGACACACTGAGAAAACATTGTAATACATATGGCTACACATTTCCAAAACAGATCTGCCTTGTCTATCACCTGTACAAAAAACCCCTGTACTTCTCTCAGAAAGAATGCCTTTAGCATAAACATGTTCCATTCAAAGTTGTCTGAGCTTCATGGCTATTCATTTAAGTCATCATTATGACTTGCTCATAAGGCTAAGCAAATCACAGGTGCTAATTTGTGGCTTTAAATGAAGCTAGGCTCTTTAGTACCAAAGAGGTTCAATAAAGAGGAGTCATTTAGAGGATTATAAAAATTCAAACACCCACCCACAGAGAACTCTATAATGAACAGTTCAGATAGAATCACTAAGTAAACAATCCTATAAAACATGCATACTCAGGACTTGATGAAGTAGTACCTTATTATTTCTTCAGAGTAGGGGGAGGAGAGGAAAATAAAACATATAAAAATATATCTGCCCTAATTCTTATCAGCCATCTAGCACCCTCTACCAATCCTATGCCTGCAGCAGTGCCACTGTGGCGTCTGATCCTGTCAGATCTTGGAAGCTAAGCAGGGTTGAGCCTGGTTATATTACTTGGAGGGGAAACCGCATGGGAGCACCAGGTGCTGTAGGCTTGGGAGAAGTGACCTGGCAACCTACTCCCCAAAAAACAGCCACTGAAAACCCCATGAATAACAGAAAAGCACTGAGAATATTGTTTCACCTGTTGTATGTAGGGTTGCTATGAGTCTAACACCGACTTGACAGCACCTAACAACAACAACAACAACAACAACAACAACAACAAACAACTCTGTGGGTCTGGGCTTAGCTCAATTAGTAGAGCTCAGCTCTGCACTCTGTGAGGACCAGAGTTTGATCCCCAGCAACGCCAAAAAAACAAACAAACAACAACAACAACAACAACAACAAAAACCCACAACTGGGAGAAAGAAGTGGTAATCTATTCCTGAAGCAATCTGGAAACAATCAGCCAATGAAAACCCTATGAGGGTTGCTATATGTAGGACCCAACTCGAAGGCACCTAACCACAAAAACAACTAGTCCTATGATTAGGATATAGATTTTAAGACACATTATTAATCTAAACATCATTCAAGCAAATATGATAGGCCAATATGATGCTTATGATCTGTAAGAAATATTATCTGGGACCTTTTTCATAACTGTTTATAGAATCTTCATTCCTGCTACATACCCATCTTCTTAATCTAATCATAAGGGAAGACAAATTATGTAGAAGACATGGCTTCTGTGAGACAGATCATTTCATGTAGGAAGACAACTAACATTTACTGGACTCTTGCTATGTGCAAGGCACTAATGCCTTCATTCTTACATTTAATTCCTTATTTGACCTCCAAAAACTTCAATGAGGAAAATATTTTAAATCCCAAACTGAATACCAGGTAAGTGAGCTGCCCAAGATCACCGGATGTTAAGTAACAAAGTCAGCATTGATATTCATGTATGTCTAACTTCAAAGCCTGTTTTTTTCCCACTATACTAAGACATTTCTCTTCAATAGGAACTATTTAAGAATAAAAGTAAATGAGATAATTTAAGTGCATTTAGTATATGAAAACTCTGCCCATCCACTCCCCAAATATGTGAGGATCAGCAACTATTTCAAACACCGGGCTAGACATGCTACACATGAACAAACTGAGACTTGGGGTTAAAGAACCTGTCTCAGGTCAGATGGGTGTTAAATGAAGAGAAGACCAGACCTCAGTCTGACTCCAGAGACATGCTCCAAACTACTCTAGACTGCCTGTCTCGAGATGTAAAGGCAAACATGAGTGACACAGTGTTTTCCACTGCAGCAAAAAACAAGCCATTTTAGCTCTGAAGTATTGAATGGAGGCCTACTAACAGGCCCACTGGCTGAAAACAGGTAATGCTTATTCTCTTCTCAGAGCAATTTCAGTTTTATGTATAGTAATTCTGAATACACATAGTATTAATATTCTTATCTGCCTTGACAATAGATGCCATTACCACTTAATATTTGTTGGTATCGTTTTCCAAAATGTTTTCATACACATTATTTTAGCAGGTGTAACCATGAATAGCTCATCTTTATTCTTAAAGAACAAAACCAAAGCAACGTACAATGAATTGCACGTATGCAGATGTCATGAGACCCATTAAATTGTACATTAAAAATTACCAATAAAAAAAAAAGCATAAAAGCAAAAGTTTTGGCATCTAACCGAGATCCCTTCACATCTCATACCACTGACTACACACTTTCCTTTGCCAGAAATGGTCTTCCTTGTTAGCCACCTGGAAAATTCCTACTGCTGGTTCAAATATCTTCCCTGTGTAATCTTCAGCTCACTGAATTAGTCATCCCCCCTCCATGACCATCAAGTTCTTTTTTATACATTTGGCATATGATTTATTATCATTATTCACGTGTTTTCCTTTTTCCAAGACTAAGCTCTTTGAGAGCAGAGACAGGCTTTTTCATCTTTGTTTCCTCAGTGCCAAACTGACAGAAGGTGTTCAATATTCACAAAATGCATAAAAGAATGAATTATAAACCACTAAACCAGGAATTGTCTGCAGCCATAGCACCCTGGTATTCGATCCCACCTGATTTCAGAAGCTAAGCAGGGTCAGCCTGGTTAGTCCTTGGATGGGAGACTGCCTGGGAATACCAGGTGTTGCAGGCTAGGGAGAAGGACCTGGCAATCCACTCCTGAAACAACCTACCATTGAAAACTCTATGAATAGCAAAGAAGCACTGAAATAGTGCCGGGCATGTCACAATGTCGGCGAGTGTTTCATTCTATTGTACACAGAGCACTATGAGTCAGACCCGACTCAATGGCACCTAATGACAACAAACTAGGAATTAGAAAAATGAAGTACAAGTCTCATACTAAAATGTAAAGGAAGTTTACTTTTTATTTTGCAAAGCAAGTTTTATTTTTTATTTTTTGCAAAGCAAGTTTAAACCTCAGATTTTTTCAGCTATAAAACAGTTTTAATTCAATTAAATATTCATTGCAATGACTACACTTTCTAATCAGTTTAACAGATGGGATAATCTGAGAGGTCTTTAGAAGAGCCATAACAAATAATTATTACCTCCTCCATCATGACATCCTGTGTAGCTGAGATTTCACCTTTGGTTGCTCCACTGTGTACCAGGTTCCGCAGTCGTATACAGAATTCTCTCATCTATGACAGAAACTTCTTTAGTTACTTAAACTGTAAATAAGCCTAATTGACCAATGCTAGTTGTACTTTGAAGCCACGATTCAACGTGAAGTCTATAGAAGCAAACGTTTTTCCTCAATCAGCCCACTTAAACACACAGTAAAAAACACTTTCCATAAAGAGACAAGACATACATTATTCCAAAAGAACACTGGATGGAACTGTTCTTGCTCTGCAATTGACAGTACTTTCTATATGCACACAGAGAAAACATGATTTTGTAATGACTATCACCCTCAGAAAAAGCAGGAGATAAAATTATTACAGGACTAAGTCACTTTAACAAATTTTTATTTAGAATTTTCTTAGTTGTCCATTTCAGCTTCTCTGCCCAATCACTATGAGCATGGCTACGTCAACCTCAGTTATGGTTTTCATTTTTGATGCTTCCATTTTTTTTTTTTTTTTTTTTTGCGGTAGGTACTGGGGGTTGAACCCAGGGCCTTGTGCCTGCATGCTTTGCAAGTGCTGGCCCACTGAGCTGTGCACCCAGCCCTTTTTTTTTTTTTTTTTATGTTTTGAGACAGGTTCTCACTAAGTTATGCAGACTACCTCTGGTCTGGAACTTGTGATCCTCCCGCCTTTGCCTCCCGAGCTGCTGGGATTACAGGTGTGCGCCACCACACCTGGACCTGATGCTTTCAATTTTGACAGATGCCCAAAATAAAGGCAAATCTAATTTTTTAAAAAATTCTTTTGGGGGTACTTGGGGATTGAACCCAGGGCCTTGCACATACTTTGCAAGGGCTCTTCAACTGGGATGCACACCCAGCCCATTTTTTATCTTGAGACAAGGTCTTGCTAAGTTATGAAGGCTGCCTCTGACCTAAAACATGTGATCCTTCTGTGTGTGCCTTAGGAGTCGCTGGGATTATAGGCATGAGCCACTGTGCCTGACTGGCAAGTTTGAAATTTAACTGCTGTGCTAAAGAGAATCTTTTTTTTTTTTTTTTTTTTTGGTAGTACTGGGGGTTGATCCTGGGGCCTCATGCCTGCATGTTTTGCAAGTGCTGGACCACTGAGCTGCCCCCCCCCAGCCCTTTTATTTTTTTTTCCTTACTTCCTGAGACAGGGTCTCGCTAAATTACATAGACTTCCTCTAGTTTCGAACTTGCAATCCTCCTGGCTCCGCCTCCCAAGCCGCTGGGATTACAGACGTGCGCCACCACGCCCAGCTCTAGAGAGAATCTTGTTCCCACTCAAAATGGAACCCAAAGCTACACTATTAATGATCTTTTAGCCTTTGGATAAGAATCCCTAGAGCATCCTGGGTGGAAAACAACTTACTTCTAATACTGGGGAAACACATCTCTATTTATTTTAAAATGTAATCTTTTCCCCAGAGATGATAGATCCAATTTTAGCCTCATAAGAACAGCTCATTTTTGCAACTTTCACTTCTCCAAAAAGATGTCTGACTAGCAAAGCAGCATCCTTATATGATTTACAACTCTCCTTGGGAAAATGGATTGTGTGGAGAAGAGAAAATGATTCATATTAAGATAATTTAAGCAATAAAAATACAGTTCAATGACTACATCAACTCTTCAGTAGGTGGATTAGCCATATTGATGTGGTCTGAGTAAGTCTAAGAACTCAGCATACCCTTTAAGGATGTCTTGTAAGTAACTCTTTTTGGCTTTAGTACTACATAAAACTATGCCAGCCCATCTCTTCTAGAATCAAGTGAGAGGCACAGCACCCAGTGTGCACGTACGTGGTCCATATTAACTGAACACAAGACATTTTTCCCTGAATACCTATAAGAAAATATTAAGTCTATGACGTTAAGGCCTGTAATCCCAGTAATTTAGGAGGTAGAGGCAAGAGGATCCCCAGTTTGAGGCCAGAGGCAGCCTGTGTAACTTACACCCTGTCTCAAGATAAAAAAGAGGTGGGGGGGCTGGAGTGAACCTCAGGGTAGAATGCTTGCAAAGTATGCACTAGGCCCTGGGCTCAACCTCTAAATACTACAAAAAAATAAATAAATAAATAAATAAATAAAAAGAAAAGAAAAGAAAAGAAATAAAACAGAAGATTTTTTAAAAGAAAAAAAAACCCTAATCTCACTTATTATTAAAGTTAATATGCAACTGCATTGCTTTTGATAGATCTTGACATCAGTAGCTATCTTTTCCCTTCCAAAAAAACCAGTTACATGTTTGAAGGTAAGTATACTAAACTCAGTCCCACCCTATTACATATGCTGTACCTTGTGATTGAGAATATCATTCATTCTTCTGCTTGCTTCTGTTGTATGAGATTCAGGGAAGCATTTCTTAGGGACGACACCGTATTTTTCTAAAAGAAAACAAACTTTAATGTTCAATAAGGTAAAAATACACTCCATTATTAGAAACCTTGACAAAATATCTATTGCTCTAAAAAATAGGCAGGATTTTGCTGATTTAATTACAAAACCTTAGGCTTCATATTATTAAACAGGTTTTTAATGTGCATATTTATCTATTTTAAAATTAATCTTATCCTTTTTACCTATCATACTTTGTACCAAATGAGGACATTTTCAAGCAGCTGCAGGGTTTTTGCTTTGTTTTATTTTTTGTGGGATTGAATCTAGAGCCCTGCCCATGCTAGGCAAGTGATTTAGCATTGAACAACACCTTTAGCCCAAATGGTTGCAGTTTATTGATTACCTCTACGGGCAAGAAATAAGCTTTTTTATGGATAGTTCTAATTAGTTTTACCTTTTCTTCTCCAATCCACCCTTCATAGTACCTATCTGTCACTCATTTAAGAAAGGCACTTCATAGACGAGTATGTGAAATAAAGGTACTTAGAGCTAAGTATGTAGCCTTTTTGGAAAACAATTCTCTGTACATAACCACCAAAGAATTGGCCTATTCCTAACGACAGAGCCTTGCTCAATCCTGCTGAGTTTCAATTCCATTAGAGAAGGGTTCTTACCAACAATATTGACAAGCATATCCCATTGTCCACCATCATTTGTAGGGTTCATAAGCAAATACTGCACCAGCCTTCCATCCTCGGGCTCATTTTTCTGGGCTGTGTCCACAAAAGCATTCAAGAAGAAATAACAGCGTTCAACCTAGAGTAAGGGAAGTTAAATAAAATTAAAGGAAAAGACAGCCAATAACTTTATTGGCATTAACAACAGAATGGGAATCTTGGAGTTACCATGGACCCATTATAGTATTTTAAAACTGAAGTTGGTAATACAATATCAGTATTTGGCTTCATAAGAATATCTGAAGTTTCTTCTTATATCTGTGAATATATTCCAAAATATTGTGTATATGTGTACTATATATACATTCTAATATTGAATTAAAACCTGATATTTAGAGTCTTTAATCAGTAGACATCTAACAAACACATAATATACATTTGAAAGATTTTTGAATGGAACAAAATTATTTACTGTTTTTCAGGTGAGTACTACATAGAGATGTCATTAAAAGGCCAAATAACCTAAATAAAGATGCTACAAGGGGAAATTATTTAAAAATAAAATTAAAAATTATAAATAAAGAAATAGCAAGCCGTGAGGTGAGTCAGAGGACTTCTTGTTTCATTGCAAAAAGTAGCCACTTACCAACAAAAAAGCAATGCTGGGGTTCAGAGGCATAGCTCAGTGGCAGAGTGATTTCTTATCTACCATGATGCAAGAGACTGTGGGTCTAATCCCCAGCCCCACCAAAAGAAAAAAAAGTGTTCTGCCTTTGAATAGTCAACTGTTGATACTTTGGGAATCAGATTAAGTGGTGTCCTATCTATACGAAAGGGGTGGGGATTTAACTCAGTTGGTAGAGCACTGCTCTGCAGTCTCTGAGGTCCTGAGTTCGATTTCCACCACCACAAAAATGGGAGAAGAATGTGGCAATCCACTCCTGAGGCAATCCTGAAACAATCAGCCATTGAAAACCCTATGAGGGTTGCTATGAGTCAGATACGACTCGATGGCACCTAACAACAACATCTATACGAAAAGGGTAGACTAAAACTAGAAAACAAGAAATGAAAAGGCAGTACCTACCTATGTTGATATTGAAATAAAATGAACCATGCAAGATCAGTCCCATACCTTGTCCCAGAAAAACAGGTAAGATTGACTAAACTCAAATTCTTCAATATTTAGTTTTTTCATGAATGGAAGTCTCATAACATTCAGACAAGAAAAGATCCAGCATCGTCCTGAAACAAGAAAGCAAAACAATAAATTAGACTGTTCACATGGAGTACATTGCTCTAACTATATTTCTCAACACTGAACTCATGACAAGATTTAGACACTTAAGACTAAATCAAAAGGAAAAGAAACATTAAAACCAAAGAAAAACAAAAGACAGGTAGTAATTACTATACACAATATATATGCAAAGGTTTAATACCTTTAATACTTACAAAAGCTTTTTACAAATCACTTAAATAAACCACATCAGAAAAAGAAACATCACTAGAAAAATGTGATCATAAATAGACCATATAGCAGCAAAAAAAGATAGAAATGGCCAAGAAAATTGTTTTTTTGTTTTCTTTTTTTTGCATGGTATGAAGTATTGAACTCAGGGGCCTGGGAATGCTAGGAAAGTGCTCTACCACTGACCTGTACCCCCAGCCTCTTTTTAAATTTTGAGACAGGGTCTTGCTAAGTTGCACAGGTTGCCTCTAGACTCAAACTCACAATCCTCCAGCCTCAGCCTCTCAAATTGCTGGGAATATAATCTGTATACCACAGCACCTACCAAGAAACATTTCTAAAAGTTCATCAAAAGATAGCTATTCAGTAGAGAAACATCTCTCTTTTTTAAAATTGATAATGTCTAATATTAGTAAAGACTTGGAGAAATAAACATTGTTATCATTTTGGATGGGGAGCTAAGTAAGTACAAAATACCTGAGAACAATTTGGCATTGCTTAGCAAAAACTTTAAAAAGTCCCTACCCTTTAATCTAGAATAAACAGTATATGCTTCAATAAAATAAAAGGTGACTTTACCATAAGTCAATCCCCTATTCTCCCAATGACAGAAAGAGAAAGAGAGAGAGAGAGAGAGAGAGGAGGAAAAGAAAAAAGAAAAGAAAAGAAAGAAATAGGAAAGAAGGAAGGGAGGGAGGGAAAGAAAGAGAAAGAAAAGGGAGGTATATTTGGCTAGCTGGATTATATAAACATTTAAAGACACAGATGAAGGGGGAGGGGGGAACATAGAGGAGGGTAAGGGGTAACCTATATGAATAATGCTTATCAAATTGCATATATGAAAATTGTCACAATGAAAAGCATGTCAAAATGAATCGCATTATGATGTACATTAAAAATTTCTAAAAAAAAAAAAAAAAAAAAAGACACAGATGATAGTCTGGAGGGCTGAGGCAGAAGGATGGCTTGAGAGCAAGAGTTTGAGGCCAGCCTGGGCAACACAGGGAGAACCTGTCTCAGTAATAATAATAAAAATATAAATGAAATATTAAATTATCTATCTATTAAGATCATATTAGTGGGGCACCACGGCACCTACCTATAATCCCAGCAACTCAGGAGATTGAAGCAGGAGGGTCACGAGTTCAAGGCCAGAGGCAGCCTGAACAACTTAGCAAGAACCTGCCTCAAAATAAAAAACATACAAAAGGGGTTGGGGGTGCAGCTCAGTGGTGGAGCACATGCCTACCAGCAAGTATCAACTATACAATTGCATTCATTTATCCTGTAAATGTATAATCAGAACCTCCACTATGTTATCACTTCCTATACTCATTTAAATGATCCTTCAAAGGTCTATTTACAATGATATCCAACATTTCTATGTGAGGTCGTGGCTATGTTCAATAACACTGATTCAAAAGCTAGGCACAGTGGTGCACTCCTGTAATCCCAGCACTAGAGAGATGGAGGCAGCAGGATCGCACGTTCTATTTCAGCCTAGGCTACATATTGAGTTCAAGGCTAACCCAGGATGCACAGCAAGACCCTATCTCAAAAACAAAACTGAACAAAAACTGATTCAAACAAATCCTTATACATACCCAAAACTAGCATGGACTGAAGTTATTTCCAAGTAATGTCTTTGCCAAAATGTACTCTACTTCAAGATAAATTAACGTAGCATGCCTACTCTGAAAGTCTTTGCAAGGCCTTGAATACAGGATAACTCTTTTTCCTGAAGGAAAATTCAGACGGAAAATCTTTTACATATTTGGGTGTAGTGGTTTTTTTTTTTTTTTTTTTTTTTTTTGGTGGTACTGGGGATTGATACTGGGGCCTCGCACTTGTATGCTTTGCAAGTGCTGGACCACTGAGCTGCACCCCCAGGCCCCCTTTTTTTTCTTTACTTTCTGAGACACGGTCTCACTAAGTTACACAGACTTCCTCTGGTCTTGAACTTGCGATCCTCCTGGCCCACCTCCCAAGCCGCTGGGATTACTGGCGTGCGCCACCACACCCAGCTATATTTGGGTATAGTGTTTTTAGTGATATGAAACTATGTTCACAACATACAGGTAAGTGAAAAAGGTTAAGTATATAAAAAGTAGATATAAAAATATCTAAGATATAAACTCAAACATACACAGAGAATAAAGACACACAAAAAAATTCTTATTGGTATTTTTCAAATTTTCTATATTGAACAACAATTTTGTAACAAGAAAAAAATTTTAAATAGTGCTTCTGAAAGTCACCAATGCCTTAGCATAGCTCATCTTTACTTTAAGTTTAGCTGTATGCCACCTCTCTCCTATACACTGTTTCTAGTGAAGGGAATCTGGATAACCTGTTAAGATGAAAACTGTATAAAAACAACCTATACAGCTCGTGTGCTATTTGTATTTTTCATAAATAAAAGTGACAAAACATATAAGACCCGACCTGTTCCACATTAACATTTCCAAGCTTCTGCCTGAATCACTCCAACCTAAACCATGTAGGACCACTGTGACAACTTACTGGATCATATGCAACCTAACAGTGTATGCCATTTGTAGCACTTTCTAATATAGCAAAATGTTACTTATTGCAAGGTCATGAATTTTTTCCTTTACAATTGAAAAATCAATTTTACTGAGGTATAATTTACATACAGTAAAATACACCAAGTTAAATGTACACTTTACGAGTTTTGACTGACTCTAAGTAAGCCATTATGTCCCTTCTGTCAATGTAGACAGACTGAGAGTAGTTTCTAAGTGGAGAAATATTTTTAAAAAATCTTTTTGGAGCCGGGCGCTGTGGCGCATGCCTGTAATCCCAGTGATTTGGGAGGCAGAGGCAGGAGGATTGCAAGTTTGAGACCAGAGGTAGTCTGAGTAATTTAGTGAGACTCTGTCTCAAAAAGTAAAAAAATGGGCTGGGGGTGCAGCTTAGTGGTACAGCACCTGCAAAGCATGCAAGCACGAGGCCCTGGATTCAACCCCCAGTACCGCCAAAAAAAAAAAAAAAAAAAAATCTTTTTAATACAATTTTTCTAAGAAAATGTTTTCTTTATGACATTCCAGAATGAATATTCTTTCACTGTAGATTTTTTTCTGACAGTAGTGCTAGACAGTAGATAGCCACACAAGGGCTCAAAAACAAGTCATATGAGAACTTCATTTTGGTATTACAAACTGGTCTGTTGGTGGGAACTAAGCCTATAAGCACATTTACTCCAGTTGCAAACAAGGAGCATATTTAAAAATAACATTTGCTCCCGTGAATCCCAGCCACTCAGGAGGATTTTGAGTTCAAGGCTAGAGGCAGCCCATACAACTTTAGTGAACCCATGTCACAAAACAAAAATACAAAAGAAGCTGAGGGTGTGGCTCAGTGGTAGAGCACTTGCCTAGCATGTACAACAAGGCCCTGGGTTCAACCCCTCATTACCAGGGGGAAAAAAACATTTGCTGACAGTTTGATGTAATTAACACTGGGCCTTTTCTATTTCATACATTTGTATATGGCTCTCAGGGAAATCCTGGGAAGTCATCTAGAGCATAAACATTTTTGCATGTTCTGGTTTTTGATCAAGAACATAGACCGAATTTGCAAGACATGGGGCTGCAATCACACAACATCAAGACAGAATATAGTGAACTGAACTCAAATCGTTGAACATATACTTATCATTTTAGTTCTCAAAGTACATGTACTAACCGGCCAAAGAGCACCAAAACAACACGACTGGTAATGTTCTTAGTTCTGCCTATTCTCTAGGGATTTACTTCAAGTTCTTTCAGAGGAATCTCTGTTCCTCTAAGGCCATTCTTGTTAGGTGCCATGGAGTCGGGTCTGAATCATAGTAAACCTACCAGGCACTGTGCCATGCACCTGATCTTTTTTGTGTCTGAGTTCATTGTTGCAACCACTGTGTCAATCCATCTAGTGGAGGGTTTTCCTTTTTTCGTTGACCCGCCACTGTCCCAAACATGATGTCCTTCTCCAGGGATCGGGCCATTTTTAAGACCCCAAAGTGGGACGCTGTCAGGAAAGTCAAAGTATGCAAGAAATTTACGACCTCACCTGAGCTCTTCTGGTTGGTGACTGGCTTGCCTTCCTGAGGCACAACGTGCTGGAACACATGCTGAGCACCCTGTACCGTAGCCCTCTTCAGACAGATGTCCAGCAGGTCGTGGGTAGTCCCGACATTCTGGGCAAGTACGAATTGAGGATCGGAATTCAGTTTCTGAATCAGAGCAGTTACCTTCTCCGAATTCAGTCCTGTTGGGAGACCAATGGCAACTGTAACACCAACAAGAGGCTGAAGAGGGCTGATTTGGGGTCCCACACACCGGGTCTAAACTTCGTAAGCGCATCCTGAGGTGACCATCGCACTCAGAAAGCCCTTTACTGGCGTCCTTCTCCAAGATGCTGTCCCCCTCCCTCCCAGAAAGCTACCTCCCCGCCATCGCCCTGGTCCCAGCCCCCGGCCTTCGGCGCCGCCGGGTCTCACGGGTCCCACTGAGCCCCAGAGAAGACCCGGGCCAGCACTCAGTGGGAAGAGCTGCACCTCACCCGCGTTGTTCATGGCGCCCGCTCTGCCCGGCTGGGGTAATGTTAGTTTTCAGGGTTCTCAGGTGAGCTCTGGGGTTACACTGAGGCTCGCCGCCTAGATAGCCCGACCCGGCTCTCGGACCCAGAGCGCCGGAAAAAGGAAACCGGCTAGATGGTGGAGAGGAAAAGGCCCCGAGAAACGGGGTCCGCGGAGGGACAAAACTCCCCCCTCGCGTTGCTGAGTCAGCGCCATCCGGGCGGGCCCCGCCCGGGGGAGGACCCACGGGGGCGGCTTTGCTGACGCCGGAGGCAGCTGGCGCCCCCACCTGGGCGGGTCCAGAGACCCAAGCCACCCGATCGTGGAAGCGATGAGGTCGCCGGCACTATACCCACCCTCCGGCCGGGCGGCGCCGGAGCCCTCATCCATCTGTGACCCCGCTTCCTGGGCACAAGGGCGCCCTTCCCTAGATCAGTCCAGCGAGGAGGAGGGAGGCTAAGGGCTTCCATAGTGCGCCCTGATTCCCAATATTTTAGCACGGGAGAACTGACCCCATTAAAGTCTTTTGGGAATTCAGAAGGCTCGAGGAGGTGGAGAGGAACTGAGGGAGCCAAAATTAAGCATGGGGCTTAGGATGGGTTGACACGTTTTAAGAAATCCACTTAAAGGTTTTTACTATAGGCACTTAGGTCATCTGTGCGTTTTCAATGGCAACTTGTTGCTCAGATTCTAGTCAGAACCCGGTTCTTGTATTTGAGATGAAATTGGAACCAATCTCTTCTCCACCCACCCAGAAGCTACTACCACGATTCTACAAATATACATCTGCTCGTTTCAAGGAAACTACACATTCTATGCTTCATGAAGTCCTATGGGTGGCTCCTATATAGCCCAACATGGACAGAGGAGGATAACAGAAGTCAATCTCAGACATCAGTGCTGTTTTGCCAAATTCTCTACAACCGTCAATGATACCCCCAGCTTCAAGATAAGTCAGCAGTTTGCCAAGGTTTGTGGGACTCACAGGAGATAAAACAAATGCATATATATCTGCCTTTACACCGAAAACCTGCTATTCAAAACAATGACAGTTTTCTGTGGAACCTGGAATCTAAGATTAGGGTCTTAGATCAAAAATCATCCCTAGTTCTAAGGAATGTTGATATTTGGAAAAGTCCAAACACACCAATCAGTTGTTTGAGAATTCAGTCTCCATGTCCCTGGAGAGACTAAACAAGATTGGCGATATGGCATAGCAACTATCTCCAAGGAAGCCCATCAACAGTCCTATTCTGAGATTCTTCCAGTAGCTGAAAAAAGGTGCAGGCTAAAAATTGTGCTGAAAGAAACTGTCGGTCCTTTTATAAAATGATGTTCAAGTTTCCTGCCCAATTCAAACACCACGCACCCCCCCCATACACACACACACTGGTATGCATGTATGTATGTGTGAATATATGTACATATATATACATTTTTCCAGTACTAGAGGTTGAACCCAGGGCCTCGCGCTTGCATACTTTCCAAGTGCTGGACCACTCAGCTGCACCCCCAGCCCATTTTTTTACTTTTTGAGACAGAGTCTCGCTAAGTTACACAGACTGCCTCTGGTCTCGAGCTTGGCGATCCTCCTGCCTGCGCCTCCTGAGCCACTGGGGTTACAGGCGTGCGTCACTGTGCCCAGCACCTCTTTTATTTTTCAGACAGGGTCTCACTAAGTTGCATAGGCTGTCACTGGTATCAGACTTGTGATCCTCCTGCCTCATCCTTCCAAGTTGTTGGGATTACAGGCATGGACCAAGATATATATATATATATATATATATATATATATATATATATATATATATATATATTTTTTTTTTTTTTTTTTTTTTTTTTTTTTTTTTTTCCGGGCTGGGATTTAGCTCAGTTGGTAGAGCGCTGTGCTGCAGTCTCTGAGGTCCTGAGTTCAATTCCCAGCACCTCAAAAATGGGAGAAGGGCTTGGCAATCCACTCCCAAGGCAATCCCAAAACAGTCAGCCACTGAAAACCCTATGAGGGTTGCTATGAGTCAGATACCGACTCGACGGCACCTAACAACAACATATATATATGTACACATATACATATATATACATAAATATGCATATATACATATATGTGTATATGCATGCAAACACACACACACATATGGGCTGAGGATTAGCTCAGTTGGTAAAGTGCTGCTCTGCACTCTCTGAGCCCCCAAGTTCGATCCCCAGCACTATAAAAACCTGAGAAGGCCCTGACAACCCACTCTTGAAACGATTCTGAAATAGTCAGTCATTGAACACCATGAATAGCAAAGATGTACTGACATAGTGCCAGGCAGGCATGGCACAGTGTCGGGGAGTGTTTTGTTCTGTTGTACATAGGGTTGCTATGAGTCGGACCTGACTCAACAGCACGTAATAACAACAAATATATATATGCAGTACTGTGAGAGTTGGACCCAGAACCTCACACATGCTAAGCAAGTCTTTCACCACTGAGCTGTCCCCCCAGCCCTGTTTTTATTTATTACTTATTTATTTATTATTTATTTGTTTTGAGATGAGATCTCACTAAGTTGTACAAGCTGCCTCCAGGCCAGAACCTGTGGTCCTCTTGCCTCAGGCCCCTGAGTTGCTGGGATTATAGGCCTGCACTATGACACCAAGGCAAATCATAAATTTTTATTCAATGTCTACCATATGCCAGGCACTGGGCAAGCTGCTTATGATAGGAAGACTAAAAAGTTTAATCTTGTCCTCAAGAAACTCCTGATATAGTGGGAAAGAGATACAAAACAACTTTTGAACAATCAATACCAGCATTCTAATAGTGCTGTAGAAGCAATAGAGACCTGTTAATTAGGGACAGGGTGTCTGAGAAAAGAGATAACAGGACTAGTAGTAAAGCTCAGTGGTAGAGCCCCTGCCTGGCATGCGTAAGGTCCTGGATTCAACCCCCAGCAACCCCTCTGCCCCCACCAAAGAAAAGAAAAGAAAAGAAAAAACAAGTAGCCAGTGAGTATAATCTTGGAGTGGTGATGGAATTTTATAAGGCAAAAAAACAGAAGAGCACTCAAGTCACCAGCAAAAGTAGACATTAAAGCACACAGTAAAATCATGTTCAAGCCACAGTGTATTATAATGTAATGTGGTTAAGAGTGAGGAAAGTGTTGAGATCAGAGATCAGAAAGTGTAGGACTGGAAAAATAGGTTTGGGCCAGGATATGGAGGGTTTTATATGCCACACCTGAGCATCTGGACTTTATCTCATGGCTAATTAGAAGGCAAAATAGGTTTTTAAATAAAGGAGCAATATACTCAGACCTGTGTAAAGAAAACTCTCTGATGGTGTGGAGGAGAGAGAGTCTGGAGATAAGGAAACTAGTTAGCAGGCAATTCCAGGGCACTTGAGAGGTAACAGAAGCCGTAGACTGTGGAAAGGGAAAAGGCTTAGATTGAAGTTTTCAGATGAATGATAAGATGGAAGGTACTGTCATTAAGCAAAAGAGAGGACACAGAAAAATTCATATATGTGGGAATATGTGAGTTGCAGATCTGAATTCAGTTTGAGCCATGGCAGATTTGGGGTTCCTACAGGAAACCCATGAAGAGAAGTCCAGGAACCATATGAGAAGGTCTAGAGAGTTGGGTGTTGGTGGCTTAATTCTGTAAGCCCAGTTCTTGGGAAGTAGAAGCAGAAAGATTGTGAGTTCGAGGACAGCCTGAGATATATAGTGAGACCCTGTCTAAAAAAACAGAAAACAAAAGAAAACAAAAGAAAACAAAAGAAGAGGACTAGGGCACATAAGTTAGAGTTGGAACCATGAAAATCATTAAGGTTGCAGAGGGAGAGGGTAGAATGAGAAAGAGATAAGCACCAAGGATCGTACCCTGGATCACTGTGTATAGTCGCACAGCATGTTCAGGGCACAGGGGCCCCTGGCTGAGTATAGTGAACCAAAGCTCAAATCCAATCCAAGTTCTGCTTGCCAAGCCAAATACCCTGGTCCAGGGCTGTGCCCAATCAAGGTGTGATGTGCCTTTTACTACTTCTTACAAGGCTGCCATTGGGGATGGTAACATTAGCTCTGGGAACAGTTAATGTTTAAATCATAGATGAAGGCAGAGGAATTAGCAGAAAAAGTAGAAAGAACAGTCAGAGAAGTTAGAGAAGACCTGGGGAGTTATGTGCTGAAATGCCAGGAAGGCAAGAAGACAGTGAATGAATGATATTGCAAGCTGTAGAAAAGTACAGTAAGTTTGCATTTGGCCACTGGGTCAGAGGCGACATAGAGAGGGTAGTTGTAGTGGAAGGATGGGATGGGCAGATGTAGCTTCTGCTACATCTTAGTAAGTTGAAAAGGTGTTAAAGGGAAGCTCTTTGGGGAGAAAGGAAAAACTTATGTGTACTGGAGGGTGTACAGAAGGAACCCATACAGTTGAGAGATGAGATGAAATGTGTGTCAGAGAGGGTGCAGTTGCACAGGGAAAGAGGAGATGGAATCAGTGGGGAAGGCGGAGGGGACTTGTTTTACAGCTACTGCCACCGTTTTCATGCCTGTGATTATATTTCCCCACCCCTTGCCCAGAGATTCCTATCATCATCTCTTTGCCAGATCTCCTGCTCTGCCCTCATTGTCTGGGTGGCACCTTTGATGCCAGCTTTCCAGTCAGCAACTCACGCCCATACACTCAGCCCTCCTGTGGGCACGGAGAGGAGGTGCAAAATAAAACTAGTTTCTCAGTGGGTCCATCCTGGAAGACATTTTTCCCAAGAGCAGAATTCTTAGAACCTAATCTGTCTAACTCCAGCCAGAAGAGACATTGTGGGGCCCAGTGACAACTCATGGGACAAAGCAACTAGGAACAAAATTTGGGCACGAAATCTATATCAGCGAAGAAAATATAAATCCTATGAAGCAGCCCCATCTGCCATGGCCTCCTGCTTCTGTGGGCTCCACCCAGTTTAAGGAAACAGGGTCAGTCTCAAAGCTAATTTTGCATCCTGTGGCCCCTTCCTTTGCTGTCCACTAATCTTTGACATGGGGCTGGGATTTAGCTCAGTGGGTAGAGCACTGCGCTGCAGTCTCTGAGGTCCCGAGTTCAATTCCCAGCACTGCAAAAATGGGAGAAGGGCCTGGCAATCCACTCCTAAGGCAATCCCGAAGCACTCAGCCATTGAAAACCCTATGAGGGTCGCTATGAGTCGGATACCGACTCGAGGGCACCTAACAACAACAACAATCTTTGACATGTGTTGGTCAACTTGCTTCTACTTTGATTAAAAAAAGATTGGATTTTTATGTTGTATAGAAATCTGGACTAGATGCTAGCACAAATGTTTTGCAATTCTATGAAACTCACTTTACATTTAAATGTTGCCCCAATAATTCTGAGGTTTGCTTGGTCAGAAAGCCTATTGATATTTAACCAAACCTCATATTAAAGTTCAGAGTTCACAGAGTAGTAAGCTAAATTTAGGTCCTAGATGTTTTGTTTGACGTGCATGGTGATTTAATTTTTTTCTTTTCTTTTCTTTTCTCTCTTTTTTTTTTGAGATAAGTTCTCAATATGGCTGGGATTTAGCTCAGTTGGTAGAGCGCTGTGCTGCAGTCTCTGAGGTCCCGAGTTCAATTCCCAGCACCGCAAAAATGGGAGAAGGACCTGGCAATCCATTCCCAAGGCAATCCCGAAACAGTCACCCATTGAAAACCCTATGAGGGTCACTATGAGTCGGATACCAACTCGAGGGCACCTAACAACAACAACAACATGCAGCCCAGGCTGGCCTCAAACTTATGATCTTCCTGCCTCCACCTCCCAAGTCCTGGGATTACAGGCATGTATCACCACAACCGGAGTGATTTAAAGTTTTTGAGTCAATATTTAGAATTGAGAAGTTTTATATACAAATCTAAATACCAACTTCTCTTAAAAATATTGTCATTTTCCCCGATAGTAATTTTTCTATCAAGAGTGAAAAAAAAAAGAAAAAGAAAAATGTATTTATATCTAACTTGCTTCACTCATTTACATTTATTGCCTGTGGATATTTGCAATTTTCAACCCCTGACATAGAGTGATCTAGGTGTAATTTGGAAGGATTGCCTCTTCCCTACTACCTGCATTCCCTGCCTTACTCTTGTCCCTGAAATGAACAAACCAGCAAGAGCTGATCTGCTGAGGCTTTGCGACACTGGACCTGAGAATTTTGGGGCCTAAGGAGCCTGCAACCCTTCACTACAGTTTTCCTGCATTGTTGTTGTTGTTGTTAGGTGCCATCGAGTCGGTATCTGACTCATAGCGACCCTCTGTACAACAGGGGAAACACGATTGTCAGCGCTTCTCTGCTGTTCATAGGGTTTTCAATGGCAGATTGATTTTTGGGAGGGGGTTGCCAGGTCCCTCTCCCAAGCCTACAGCTTCTGGTGTTCCCAGGCTATCTCCCATCCAGGTACTAACCAGGCCCGACCCTGCTTAGCTTCCAAGATCTGATGGGATCGGATGCCACAGGGCTACAGCTGCAGGCTATTTTCCTGCATAGGGTGACATATATGCCTCTGAGTACAGGTCAACCAGCAGCTTTATGACTTGACTTCTACTTTTCTTGCCTCATCTAAATTCCATGTGATCTTATTTGATTTGATTTGATTTTTTGAGGTGCTGGGGTGTTGAACTCAGAGCCTTTCTCATATTCTGTAAGTGCTGTACCACTGAGCTGAACCCTCAGCCCCTTTTTAAAATTTTTTATTTTAAGATAGGTTCTTGCTAAATTATACAGGTTATCTCTGCCCTCAAACTTGTGATCTTCCTACCTCTGCCTCCCAAGTCATTGGGATTATAGGTATGTACTACTGTACCTGGCTTCCATGTGATTTTGTGCGTGTGTGTGTGTGTGTGTGTGTGTGTGTGTGTGTGTGTGTGTGCTGGGGTCTGAACTCAGAGAGCTTTGGCACATACTTTGCAAGTGTTCTACTACTGAGCTGCCCCCCTAGCTCACTTTTTATTTTTTGTCTTGAGGCAGGGTCTTGCTGCCTCTAGCGTTGAACTTGCAATCTTCCTACCTCCACCTCTCCAGTCACTGGGATTCTAGGCATGTGCTACCCCACCCAGCTGCTATTTCCATATGATCTTAACCCAACCTGTGAGTTCCCTCCCTCAGCTCAAAACTTTCAGGTTTAGATTTTAAGTCTTTCAGCATATTCAACATTAGTTGTAAATCATGTCTGGTTATTATTGTTTTCGTTTATTCAATGTTCTCAAATGATGGTGTTATATCTACAAGATTATTCTTGCCTGTGGATATGACATTTCTGCCAGACACTGTTCTTCATGCTAATAATTCACTGAGGACTCCAGGCAGAGGAAGTAGCATTATTCAGAGGCAGAGACATGAATGGGTTTGGGTGTGACTGAGAAATAATTAGGAAGTCTGATCAAGTTTTATGAGTACAGTCATCCTTGGTATCAGTAATGGGTTGGTTCCAGGACCCTCCAAGTATATTCAATTCTCTTACATAAAATCATGTAGTTTTTGCATATAACCTCTGCATATCCTCTGATATACCTTAAAGCAGGCATGTCTCTAACCTGTGGCCCGCAGACCACACATGGCCCAGGATAGCTAGTAATGTGGCCCTACAAAATCTTTTAATGTCATATGTTTTTTAGTGTCTATTTCCTTCATGACCCCCTTTATTATGTATATGCACTAACTATATTATGTAATTTCTATCCAGCCCAAGACAATGGCTCTTTCTTTATTTGATGTGGCTCAGGGAAGTCAAAGGTTAGACACCCTTGATTTACAATGTGAATGCTATGTAAATGGTTGTTATACTGTATTGATCAGGGATTAGTGATGAAAAAGTCTGTACATGCTCAGTGCAAGAGAAGTTAGAGAAGATGCATTTTTTCCTGGAATATTTTCATTTGGCAATCAGTCGAATCCGTGCATGTGGGATCTGTGAATAGGGAACTCATAGATACAGAGGACGAACTGCATTTGAATTATCCAAATTTGAAATAGTTCATTATAACCATTAATAATACCTCATTATGTGCACAAATTTTGAAACAACACAAAGCCCTTACAATATTTAACATTTGTCAGGAATTGCATGCTTTCAAAACTGTTGTTTTTAGGTGTCGTCGAGTCAGTATCCTACTCATAGAACCCTATGTACAACAGGGGAAACACTATTGTCAGTGCTTCTCTGCTGTTTATAGGATTTTCAATGGTGGATTGATTTGGGGGAGTTGGTTGCCGGGTCCATCTCCCAAGCTTACAGCACTTGGTGTTTCCAGGTGGTCTCCCATCCAAGTACTAACCAGGCCTGACCCTGCTTAGCTTCACGAGATCTGATGGGATCGGATGCCACAGGGCTATGACTAGCGGTGAAGTGTACTGGAAGCTATTTATGCTATTACCACATGGAGGAGCCATTTTAACTGGAAAAGTAGCATCTTCCTTTCAATAAATTTATACTTAACTACTATGAGAAAAATAGTCTTGAGTTGTGGAAATTTTTAATTTTGTGTGAAGGTTTTGGGATTGTATCTTTTTTATAAAAGCCAACTGCTTTAGAATTTGGTGTGATGGTATTGAGTAAATAGTTGGTGTGAGAAGGCATATAGGAGGTGAGAAATAATATTGAAAACATGGTTTGTAAATTTGTTCGACCACTTTGGAAAACAGAATGGAAATACCTCAGTGCCACGGCCATTTCTAACCATGTTGTCTGACAAGGTCCGGATATGGGCAACAGGAGTTCAAGGAACTCATCTTCCAAGAAAGGGGTGGGGATGGGGAAAAGGAATATGCTTTTTGCCTCCTGGGAAGAGAATTACTGCTTCTAATTATTATGTACATAATTACTTCATGTTTAGGATTAATGCTCATAACTAATATTGTATTAAATTCTAATGAAACAGATGCTAAAAGAATGGCACAACTGGGGGAATTTGTAAATGAATCAGAGGTAACAACCACCAGTTGTAAGGGTTGTGTGGACAATATTCTAGTTAAAGCTGGTCAGCAATTTCCACCGGGGAACTCAAGCATTAAGCAATGTATGCTTCAACTGCAGCAAGCTGAGTTACTAGCCCCTACTTGGACTGAAGTGCCCTCGCCTATGGCAGCTAAGGTTTACAAGGAAAGTATAGAACAATCAAAAGAATACATAGGCCTGTTCTCATGGGTGCAAGGGCCTCCTTAAGTTGCTTCTCTGATTAGAAAAGATTATGGTATCCACCTCGGGGCCAAGCTATGCAGAGAGTACCTGATCCTCCCCTACCATACACTAGAGCATATAATGAAGAGGGTATGAGGATGGTGAATAAGGACGGAACACATGTTCCATACAACAGCTTAACGTTTATGGAATGCTTAACAAGATCAGGGACACCATGATGCATTAAGTCCTAGGAGAAAAAGAAAGCCATTCTATGGGGTATCAACAGGTATTATAAAAAATGTTGCCCACTTAAAATTATAGCTCTTAGGTTTTAAATTCTTAAAGTAGATTGTCTAGTTCTTGCTTAAAATAAAACACCTGGGCGATTAACCCAGGACAATCAAAAGTTCATGCTGACCTTTCTAAGGAAACTACTGTTTTATCATAATCATTCATCTGTGTGACTCTAAGCACATTCTACTCTTATAACCTCAAAGCATAATTGTTAACTAAAAAAGAAAGTATGAAAATTCTTGTTTGTTGTTCAATAAACGGAACAGAATCACACTGCCTCCGAGTTGCTGTGTTTCTATCTCCCATCGCTGAGTCTCTGCCTGCCTTTGGGCTACCCTGGATCCTGCGGCAGCTGGACTACGGCACCTCAGGAAACTAGAACTTCCATAGGACCCAGCTGTACCACTCCTGGGAACATACCCAAAGGGAGACAAGTCATCATACCACAGAGACACCAGCATCTCCATATTTAATGCAGCAGTCTTCACAATAGCAAGGATATGAAACCAACCAAAATGCCACCAACAGAAGAATGGATAAAAATATTGTGGTACATATACACAATGGAATATTACTCAGCAATAAAAAATAATGTAATAATGTCCTTTGCAGAAAAATGGGTGGAACTGGAGAATCTTATCTTATGTGAATGAACATAGGTCAAAAAGACAAATACTTTATGTTCTAACACATATGTGGGAGCTTAATCTTACTTAAAGGAAGAAAAAACCTATACATAAGTAGATATATATGGGAGAAGGAGCTGGCAATCCACTCCCAAGGCAATCCCGAAACAGTCAGCCATTGAAAACCCTATGAATGTCTCTATGAGTCAGACACCAACTCGACGGCACCTAACAACAACAACAAGTAGATATATAAAAATGAATAATTAATCTTAGTTAAGAAGGGAAAATATAAAGAGTAGAAAGAAGGAGGGAGGGGACTAGCAAAGGGAAGCAAAGGGAAGCAAAGGTTGTGGAAGATGGGAAGGGGAGGAGAAAAAATGTAGAGGGATGAAGGGGAAGAGGTTAATCTCAATGTAAATGATGCAACTTCATGAATACATAAGAGAAACAGGAGAATATAACCCATAGGTGCATACAAGTTTTACTACATATTAGTGTAAAGGTTCCATAAACTTTGTAAGTTGATGAAAGTGTAACCAAAAGTGATGTAATAGCTGCATAATGGAAAAAGCAAATGCCATATTATACTCTGTACCCCACCAACATTTATCAATAAAGGGAAAAAAGAAAAAAAAAAAGAAAAAATGATTGTAGTCAGATCATAAAGCACTTTGAAGGGCATGCATTCTTTATTTATAGATATAGTGCTATATCCACAAAACCCTCCACTGAGAAAAATGGAAGAGAATCATCTTCAAATGATATCATTTTTGAGCCCAACCAATCACTGAAACGAGATTGGTGAAGAGAAGTTTACTTGAGAGGTGAACATATGTGGAGACCAGGAAGCAAATCTCAAATCCACCTCCCAGAGGATAAAGATTGGGGCTACATTTGGGGTCAGCCATGGGAAAAGGTGATTGGAGGTTGAGAAGTAATCAGTGGTCTGTGCATATACAGTCAAACTTCATCAACTACTATCAATGACCCACACCTTAGAGGTATTTTCTGGTGCTCTCATTGTGTAGCCCAGACTGGCCTTGAACTGGCCTCCTACCTCTGCATCCTGAGCGCTAGAATTATAGGCCTGAGACACCATGCCTTACTAAAAAGAGTGACTTTTAAAGCAAATAATTAAGAGCATGAGATATGGATTAAGTCCAGACAGTTTTTTCAAGTTTTTCCTCAGTTTCACTATTGCCCATAAGGCAATAGGTTGGCATTATATTTCTCCCAAATTTCCCTCTCTCTTCCATTCAATCATTGAACACCCACTGTTGGGCAACAACTGTATTAGACACTTGAAATACAAAGATAAATTTGGTCCCTGACCTCAAAGAGTTTCAATTTAGTAGGGGGAAATGAACAACAAAATTCATCTTTTTTTTTTTTTTTTTTTTTTTTTTGAAACAAAGTCTTGCCACATAGCCCAAGCTGTCTTGGAACTCTCTGCATAGTCCAGGGTGGACTTGAACTCATGTTGAACCTCCTGCTTCAGCCTCCTGAGTGCTAGGATTACAGGCGTGTACCACTGCACCCAGCTAATCATTTGAGCATTACCATGAGTCAGGCACTGTCTTAGACACATAAATGCACAGAAAAACCAGACACACAAGGTCTCCACTGTCCTAGTGCTTACATTTCTAGTGGAGGAGACAGACAACAAATAAATGCAGCCAAGCACCATGGTGCATGTCTGTAATCCCAGACATTCAGGAGGTGGGGACAGGAGGATCATAAGTTCGAGGCCAGAGGCAACCTGCACGACTTAGCAAGGCCCTGTCTCAAGGGCTGGGATTTAGCTCAGTTGGTGGAACACTGCTCTGATGTCTCTGAGGTGCCAGATTTGATTCCCGGCACCGCAAGAATGGGAGAAGGACGTGCCAACCCATTCCCAAGGCAATCCCGAAACAATCAGCCATTGAAAACTCTGTGAAGGTCACTATGAGTCAGACACTACTCAACAGCACCTAACAACAATCTGTCTCAAAATAAAACAAAAATTTAAAAGGGGCTTGGGGTAAGGTCAGTGGTAGAGCAGTTGCCTACCATGTGCAAGGCCCTGGGTTCAACCCTCCAATATAAACCAATCAATCAGTTAATTAAGTAATTTTAAATAGTGGTATAAAGAAAATAAAACTGAGCTGGGCATGGTGGCACATGCCTGCAATCCCAGAGACTTGGGAGGCAGAGGCAGGAGGATAGCATGTTCACAGCAAAAGGCAGCCTGTAACAGAAAACAAAAAATTGGCTGAGGGTAAAGCCCAGTGGTATAAGACTTGCAAGGTGTGTGTGAAGCCCTGGGTTGAACTGCCAAGTGTTCGGGAAAAGAAGAAGAAAAGAAAAGAAAAAAGAAGAAAAGGAAAGGAAAGAAAAGAGGATGATGTGCTAGCGCCTGGCCAGGGGAGGTTGTGGCCTGAAAGGCCTCGCCGAGGAGGTGACTATTTGTGCTGAGACTGAATGGCTGTCAGGACCCAGCATTACAAGGATTTGTGGGAGAAAGTTGCAAAAGGAAGGGAGAATAAGGGCAAAAGCCTTAGGATAGAAGCAAGCAGTGCTCAACAAGGCATAAAAACCCAGCTTCACCTTTTCTTTCAAGCCCAGTGGGGAAAGATCTGGCTTTTCATCCCTTCCCCTTAAGAAGGAAGACCAGCTTTGCCAGGAGCTTTCAGCAAATCTCTCCCTGAATTTTATTGTTCAAAATGAGGTCACATGCCTTTTCCTGTACCAGTCATCGGCCAGGGCAATGGTTTACTTTTACATCATTCAGGCCTATCCCTAGTGTGATGGTCAGTTCCTAACCTGCACTGCTTCTTCTCAGTGCTGCAGGTGTAGGATGTGTTGAGTCCACAAAAACGTTCACTGTGCCACAGTAAGATGTTTAGGTTTTAGTCTAAGAGTCATGAGAGGCCACTGTGTGGTTTTAAGGAATAAAGAGACATTCTTGAAATTATGCTTTTGAGGATGCATTTGAAGACCTATGCAACCCATTAATTTGAAAAAATAACATTACAAGTATATAAAGAACTTCTAAATAGCGATAGGAAAAAAACAGATCAATAGAAAAAAGGAACCTACATGGGCACTTCACAAAAAAGGAAGCATAAATGGCAAAAAGAAAACAAAACAAAAAGAAAACAAAACAAAAACCCAGTAATGATGGAATTGCAAATTAAAACTGAAATAAGATGCCACTTCATACCTACTTAAGCAAAAAATTTAAAGATAGGCATTAAGAAATAATGTTGACAAGTTTTGTATACTGTTGGTAGGGGTATAAATTAATATGATCAATTTAGAAAACATTTGTCAATGCAGTTACACGTGCTGAGAAGTGCATTGTTAGGTGATTTTGTTGTGCAAACATAGGGTATGCTCACACAAACCTAGATGGTGTAAGTTGATCATTTGACATGGCTTTTGATACAAGCAAGAGATACAGTAAATATAAGATATAACACAGCATGCTGTCTTTATATTAATTTTTTATGTATAAGTTGTTGTTGTTAGGTGCCGTCGAGTCGGTATCCGACTCATAGCGACCCTCTGTACAACAGGGGAAACACTATTGTCAGTGCGTCTCTGCTGTTCATAGGGTTTTCAATGGCAGATTGATTTTTGGGAGGGGGTTGCCAGGTCCTTCTCCCAGCCTACAGCTTCTGGTGTTCCCAGGCTATCTCCCATCCAGGTACTAACCAGGCCCGACCCTGCTTAGCTTCCGAGATCTGACGGGATCGGATGCCACAGGGCTATAGCTGCAGGCTTGTGTATAAGTAAAAGGAGCATATTCTAAAAGAACAATAAAATGTATAATATAGTAAATACATAAACAAGTAACATAGTCACTTATTATCAAATATTATGTACTGTATATAATTGTGCCATATTTTTATATGACTAACAGCATAGTGGGCTGGGGTTTAGCTTAGTTGGTAGAGTGCTCTCTCTGCATTCTCTGAGGCCCTGAGTTCAATCCTCAGCACCCCAAAAAACAGGAGAAGGACCTGGCAGCCCACTCCTGAAACAATCCTCCATCGAAAACCCTATGAATAGCAGAGAAACACTGACCTAATGACAGGCATGGTACAGTATTAAGGAGTGTTTCATTCTGTTGTACATAGGATTACTATAAGTCTGATCTGATTCAACGGCACCTAACAACAACAACAAGCAGTTTAGTTGGTTTTTTTGTTGTTGCTTTTTCAGTACTTGGGGATTGAACCCTGGACCTCACACATACTTTGCAAGTGCTCTGCCATTGAACTATACCTCAAGTCCATTTTTTATTATTTATTTTGAGACAGAGTCTCACTAATTTACGCAGGCTGTCTCTTGCCTCGAACATGCGATCCTCCTGCATCCACCTCCAGAATGATTACAGGCGTGAACCACAACACCCTAGCTTCATAGTTGGTTTGCTTACACCAGCATCACCACAAACAAGTGAGTAATGCATTGTGCTGAGATATCAGGACACAAGGTCAAAAGGCCATAGGAGTTTTTCAGCTCTATTATAAGCTTGTAGAGCCAGCTTCTCATATGCAATCCATCACTGACTGCAACATCTTCATGCAGTACATGACTGTATTTTGTAAAGTTGAAGGTACACATATTCTATAACCCAGCAACTCTATTCTAGAGCTACTCTGTCCACTATAGTGGCCATTAGCTGCTTGTGGGTATTTAAATTTAATTAAAATTTAAAATATAGGCTGGGAGTGTATTTCAGCAGTAGAATACATGCTTAGTATGTATAAGGGCCTGGATTCAACACTTAGCACTAAAAAAAGAAAAAAAAAAAGAAATTAAAAGGTTGAATTTTTCAATTGGAGTAGTCACATCATTCCAAGTGATCAATATTCACATGTGGCTGGAGGCTACTATATTGGACATTACATATATAGAGTATGTTTGTCACCACAGTAAGTTCTACTGGACAGTGCTTCCCTAGAGAAATTCTTGTGTACGCGCACTAGGAATCATGCTTGAGACTTTTTAGTATCGTTGGTGATTGCATAGGACCTCAAAAACTCTAGCAGCTAATCAGTAGATATTTGCATTAATTATAATATATTTATACAATGGAATATTACACAAATGAAAAGCCACATGGGTGAATTTCAGAGACAATGTTTAGGGCAAAAACCAAATTGTAAAGCAAACAATATGGAGCCATTTTTCAAAAGTCCAAAAATAAGCAAAGCTAAATCATGCATTATTTAGAAATACATACATAAATAGTAACTTTTTTTGATAAATAAAACTAGGGATCCCTTTGGGGCTGGGGAGGTAGCTCAGTGGTAGAGCACTTACCCAGCAGACACAGGCCTTAGGGTTGATCATCAGCATCACAAAAACCAAACCAAACCAACCAATCAACCAACCAAACAACAACAACAAAAACAAAAACAAGGAATCTCTAGTATAGTACTAAAGACAAACAAAAAAGAAAAAACAAATCACCAATGGAATGTTAAACACCAAATTACAAGTTCCTTTTTTTTTTTTTGCGTTGAGGGGCAGCCTGAATGTAGGGCCTCGCACATACTTTGCAAGCAATCATACCACTGAGCTGCACCCCTAGTCACTTTTTAATTTTTTTATCTTGAGACAGAGTCTCACTAAATAACGCCTCTAATTTGCAGTCCTCCTGTCTCTGCCTCCCAAATTGTTAGGATTATAGGTATACACTGCTGCCCTTGCCCAAATTCCAAATTCCTATATGTTTATTTTTGGAGACAAGACATCACGAATTTCAAAGGTAGTTCTCTATTTGTTAAGCAGGTTTGGGTGTTCATTCCATTCATTATACTATTTATATATTAACTATATTTTTGTATGGGTCTACAGCCATACGACCCTGGCATCCAATCTCATAAGATCTTGGAAGCTAAGCAGGGTTGGGCACGGTTAGTCCTTGGATGTGAGTCGCCTGGGAATATTGGGTGCTGTAGATTTTGGAGAAGTACCCAGCAGCCCACTCCCAAAACAATCAGCCATCAAAAACCCTCTGAATAGCAAGAAAGTAATGTCAGACAGAGTGCCAGGCATGGCACATTGTTGGGTAGTGTTTTCTTCTGTTATACATAGGGTCGCTGTGAGTTGGACTCGATTCCATAGCACCTAACAAATATTTTTGTATATATGAAATATTTCTTCTTAAAAATATTTCTGTGACTGCAGTGTAAATGATGGATTAAAGAGAGAAAGGAATGTAAGCCGTGTGTATGGTAATATGCCTGTAATCCCAGCTACTGAGGATGTGGAGGCAAGAAAATCATGAGTTCAAGGCCAGCCTGGGGAACATGGGCAACATAGCAAGATCCTGTCTCAAAGACAGAGAAAGAGATGGGAACATGGGGTGGATATAAGCAGGAGACACTGTAAGGACACATTAATAATTGGTCTATACAGGCAGTAAATGGTGATCTGGATCAAGAAGGCAGGTATGATGAAAAGTGAAAGAATATGGCCAGGTGTGGTGGCAAAGGCCTATAATTCCAGTGACTCAGGAGGCTGAGGCAGGAGAATCCCAGGTTGAGGCCAGAGTCATTCTGTGCAATTAGCAAGACCCTGTCTCAAAAATAACAAAGTTTAAAAAGGGGCTGGGGAGCAGCTAAATGATAGATGGCTTTTGCCTAGCATGTACGAGGCCCTGGGTTCAACCCCCAAGTATTGCCAGAAAAGAAAAGGGGGGGATGAATATAGGACATATTCAGGAGGTGGATTACCCTAATCTTCACTGTCATGCTGGGGCGGAGGTTTGCATGGTATGGAGTGGAGGATCGAAGAGGAATTTCAGAGTCAAATTGGGAGCTTCAGGGAAGGCTTCTCAGAAGAGATGATGACAGATCTTGGGAGTTTCGTACAATAACATATTTGTCAAGTGATAACAGTTGGGAAAAAGGAATTCTAGTTGTAGGTAATGGTTTATGCAAAAATCTCAAGACAGCAAGTCTCTGAAAGTGAAGACTTGAGCATGGCAGTAACTAAAGAGGGCAGAGGCGAAACGTGAAGGCCACCGAGGAGTGGAAACACTATCCTGAAAGATGCAGGAAAACTACCTTCATTTGTCTTTCTTTCTCCCAGGGAAAAAGGAAACTGTGAAAAACAACAAAGCGAAGTTCTGATCTTCAGTTCTGTGAGGATCGGCGTGAGGAGATTCTGTTGGGGCTTCTCTGGAAATGCTTCTCTTTGTACTATCACTTTAATAAAATGCTGACCCATAACCATGAAGACCAAATTTTTAGTGAAGAACAGAAAATTTGGAATGAAGACAAAAGGAAAAGAAGGGCCAATGACAGGTATGAAGCAGGAGAACTTGGACCTGAGGGAAAATAATAAATACTATTGGAGATCATAAGTCCTTGTTTTCTTTTAGGAATGCTGCTAGACTGGCTTTACTTACCTGCAAAACCAGAGTTTTCTTTAATTCTCCGAATGTATCACCAAGTTTAAGAGAGCTCTAGCCTCCTCCACCAACCCTAAAGCTAAGACTGCTACAAGATAACTTTTGAAATCTATAGGTTTCCCTGCCTTGCTACAGCCTGCCTACCTGATGTTCCCAGCAATGTAATAAGTAATGTATTGATTTATGACTTTCTTTTGTGACTATAAGAGTTCATGTAATCTCTTCCACAATGGAATGCACTATTGGGGTAATTTGAATCCTTGTTTCTGGGTCATTGTTACTTATATTTGGCTTAGAATAAACTATTTTCTTTTCCCCTCTTATTTTTATTTATTTATTTGTTTGTTTGTTGTTGTCATTGGTGGTGGTGGTGGTGGTATTTGGGTGTTGAACCCAGGGACTTGCACATACCTTGCAAGTGCTTTACCACTGGGCTGCACCCCAGCCCATTTTTTAATTATTATTTTGAGCCAGCACCTTGCTAAACGGTGCAGGCTGCCTCTGGCCCTGAACTCGAAATTGTCCTCCTTCCACCTCCTCAGTCGCTGAGATCACGTGGATGCACCACCACACCCTACTGAATAAACTATCTTCTTATTTCCTTTAAAGTAGAGTTGTTATTTTATATTGACACAGTTTAGTGGTTAAGGACCAGGAGCCAGACTGCCTTAGTCCAAATCATGCTTTAGTCACTAGTAAGCTATGTGACCTAGGATACATGACTTAAATCCTCTGTGCTTCAGTTTCCTCCCCTGTAAAATGTGTATGACAAAAATAGGACCCTTGTTCTGTGATTGTTATGAGGACCAAATGAGTTATTTTTAAAGTGCTTAGGACAACATAAGCTAAGAGCTTATGGAAGTACAACTATTCTTATGTGATGCCACTACATTTTAGGTTACTGAGAGAACTCGATTTTTTTTTTTTATTAGAAATTTTTAATGTACATCATAGTGTGATTCATTTTGACATGCTTTTCGTTGTGACAATTTTCATATATGCAATTTGATAAGCATTATACATATAGGTTACCCCTTACCCTCCTCTAAGAGAACTCGATTTTGACAATTTCTAACAATACCCAATTGAAACAATTGGTGTTTGTATGTGATAGTTCAATTTCTCACCTCTTGTCTCCATTCTTCCTGTCATACAACAAATACTCAAAGGCAAAAGGACTGAATGACTGTCCTGCAAACCTGAGAGCAATTACAGTACTTACTTATTAAGGCCAAAAGGCAGAGTGAGAGGAGGAGTGGCCCTTATTAGCTGTGTGGCCTTGGACAGATTACTTGGCCTTTCTGAACTTTAGTATCTCCAGTTGAAAATCATAAAAAAGAAACAACAGCCTATCTATCTCACAGAGTGGCTATGTGGATCAAAAAGATATGTGTAAAAATGTTTTGTAAAGTATAAGTTAACACAAAAATGTAAGATATCATTATTACTAATTTATTTAAATAGGGGCTAACACTATTGTTGCTATCACGAGTTTCAGAAAAAATGTTGTTGTTAGGTGCCATTGGATCAGGTCTGACTCATAGCGACCCTGTGTACAACAGAAGGAGATACTCCCCAATAGTGTGCCATGTCTGGGACTATGTCAGTGCTTCTCTGCTATTCATAGGGTTTTCAATGGCTGATTATTTCAGAAGTGGGCTGCCAAGTCCTCCGCCTTTTTTTGTCTTCCTGGGGATTAAACCCAGGGCCTCAGAGCGTACAGAGGAGCTAAACCCTACCTGGCCACCCCCCCCCAAAAAAATAAGGACAAATAAATCATAAGTTCCCACTTCAGGAATCTGTTGACAGAACTCTAGATCTCCAATTTTTCTTTATGTACACATGTATATAAAATTCTCTGAGAATTCAATTTTTTGTGAAATTCACACCAGAGTCCTCCATGTTTTGTAGCATTATATAAGAGAAAACAATCAATGATGTAAGTTGTTTGCTACATAACTAGCTTAATATTGCAGAGATAAATTCTGAAGAAAAGATTACTTAGATGTTAAGACATTTGTGATTAATGGATAGATTTTTTTTCTCTATAGTCATTGGCATGAGAGAGAATATAATTTGAATGTTTTCATAAAATAAGATAAATTGCTTAATTTTATTCGAGTTCACATGATTCCTGGTTTATTTCCTCAAAGAGATGTTACCAATAGATGTAAATTTATTCAATGAGGAAAACATAATTTTTCAGCATTTTCTATGATTCCGAGTCCATGGTGGGACAGATGGGGGTTATTAAGAAACCTTTTCTTGAAATTGGGCATTATTTTATTAAACTAGAAGGAACTTTCTCCTGAATTTATTTATTTTTTATCTTCTTCTTTTTTTTTTTTTTTTTTTTTTTTTTTTTTTTTTTTTTTTTTTTTTTTTTTTTTTTTTTTTTTGGTGAGAGGAAGACTAGGGACTAAACTTAGGTCCTAGCACATGGTAGGCAAATGTTCTACCACTGAGCTACACCCCCAGTCCCTCTTGCATTCTTATCGTAATGAAAATAACTATATTAATCAGAATAGGTTGAGTTATGCTGCAGTAACAAATTATCTCTAAAATCTAGTGGCTTAACCCAAGGGTATGTTTCTCATTTCCATGTGAGCAGGTGTCGGGAGCCATAGGCCCGACATGAGTTAAAGGCAATGCCTGCATAAATGGCTACGTGGCAGACTGACCATAACAGGAAGCTCTGCTACCTATGGAGTAAGGAATCAGCACATCAGAGGCTTTGGTTCCCTCATTGTCTCTTTAGGATTAATCTGTGTCTGCAATGCCAACTAAATTGATTGTTAACTTTTTGACTGCAGTTACCTTGTGAGCTGTCTTTTGTATGTCCTTGAGTTACTATATAAACGTGAGTTTAGAGAACAGAGTTTTGCTCAAGACTATCAGTCTTGGCCTCTTCGTCTCCTTCATCCTCAGCTCTCCCCTTCACCCGGCTGGACTGCTGTAAACAGGAAGCTCTGCTCCTCCTGGTTATTTAGAACCAGGATGCTGACGGATGCTTTGACAACTCTCCCCAGTTGTTGCCATGTCAGGGGAAGAAAGAACCTAAAGAACACACACCTGTTCAGCTTTGCTTTGTCTAGAACTGACTCCATTAATTCTACCCATAGCCCTTTGACTAGAACTAGTTGCATAGACTAGCTAATGGCAAGGGAGCAAGGGAATGTGAAGAGCACAGAGATATTCCATGAGTGATCAATACCTCTGTGACAAACCCTAGCCCCAAATGAGGAAGATGTTCATAACGACTCAAGCACCTTTATCCGCACCACCTTTTCCCTGGCTCATGAAGTGCAGAGGGAAGAGCATGGATTGTGGGGTCAGGTTGCTCTGGATTTGACTCCCAGCTCTACTTCATGTTCGTTGTGTGACTTCTAGTCAGTCATTCTGTTTCACTAATCCTCACTTTCCTCACCTGCAAAATGGAGATTCCAACATCTACCTTTTAGTGTTGTGGCAAAGATAAGAAATGATCTATGCAAACCCTTTCACAAAGAGTAATACTGGATGATTATCATTACCAGGAAGACAAGCAGATATTTAAGACAGCAATTCTCAGCTCCTGTTCTGCAATACTCCCATGTATGACAAACTACCTCAAAGAGTTTTGTAATATTTCCCAAAGGCTCTCCAACCAAGATTATCGCAAATCCCCTTTACTTACTCAATTTCGGTGCATGTCATGAGAAAACAAGATTGTACTGACATCACTCTTGGCAGAGTAGGAGAGAGATGAGATTTTCTTTATTATGCAACTATTGCCATTCTGTGATATCCCTCCCCAACTCCAGCCCCCCAGGCTTTGGATCAACTTGGATGTAAATCCCAGCTTAGTCACTCTCTTTATGTTAGTTAAGCACTTTGAGCCTAAGTGTCCTCATTTTAGGTTGGGACAGTCATGACTACTTCATAGGTTGGCCATAGGATCAAATTGTTGTTAGGTGAGGTAGAGTCATGTTGGACTCATAGTGACCCTCAGAGGGTTTTCTTTTCTTTTCTTTTCTTTTCTTTCTTTCTTTTTCTTTTTTCTTTTCTTTTTTTTTTGCAGTACTAGGTATTGAACCCAGAGTCTTGCGCTTGCATGCTTTGCAAGTGCTGGACCACTGAGCTGCACCCCTAGCCCCACCCCTTTTTTTAACTTTTTTTGAGACAGGGTCTTGCTAAATTATGCAGACTGCCTCTGGTCTCGAACTTGCTATCCTCTTGCCTCCACCTCCCAAACCACTGGGATTACAGGCGTGGGCCACCCTGCCCAGCTTCCTCAGAGGGTTTTCAATGGCTATTTTGGGATTGCCTCAGGAGTGGATTGCCACATCCTTCTCCCACTTTTGCGGTTCTGGGAATCGAACTCAGGACCTCAGAGACTGCAGAGCCTCACTCTACCAACTGAGCTAAATCCCAGCCATAGGATCAAATAATGCAGGTAAAATCCTCAGCACATTATTGACCCTCCTTTGACTTGGTTCCCTGAGATTATGCCTGAGTTTGGGGGGACAGGGGTCTCTGAGTGAAAATTACAAGAGCTGTTCCACAAAAATCTGCAAGAGACAATGAAAGGCCAGGTCAACACTAGGTTATAATCTAGTTACAGGATGGACTATAGCGGGGTGAGAGGATTCTTCTACTCCTGGGGATTCAGAATTAAAGCAAATAGGAAAATAAGAAACAAATTTAAATTAGGAGAATTACAAATAAAAATCCAGATTTCTATGTGGATGTGGTGGCACGCACCTGTAATCCCAGCACTCAAGAGGCTGAGGCAGGAGGACAGCAGGTTCAGGGCCAGAGATAGCTTGTACAACTTATCAAGATCCACAACTTATCAAGATCCTGTCTCAAAAATGAAAAAATAAAAAGGTGTTGGGGATGCAGCTCAGTGCTAGAGTGCTTCTGTGCTATGGTCAAGGCCCTGGGTTCAAATATCCACTATGGCAATGAACAAATAAATAAAAATAAATAAATAAGCACAGATTTCTGACTTCTCTTAAAGAAGCAGTTCTGTTCCCAGTGGTAAAGATCAGCTCTCTTTTAGATAGAGGTAAGGGGTTTGCCGTAATCTTCACAGCTCCTTAGTGTTTTACATCTAGCCTGTTTTGCTCATTGATCTGCTTGGCCCCTATAAGAATTTGAGCGTTTTTTGTTCAGTTCAGTTTAGTTTTGTTTAGTTTTCTTATGGTACTAGAAGTCTGAACCCAAGGCCTCACACATGCTTTGCAAATTCTCTACCACTGAGCTGCACCCTAAACCCCTTTTTCATATTTTATCTGGAGACAAGTTCTAAGTTATACAGGCTGCTTCTGGCCTGGAACTTATGATCCCCTGGCTCTGCCTCCTAAGTTTCTGGCATTATCCATGTGCACCACTGTGCCCAGCATAATATAAGTTAGTGACCTCCCTCACCAATGGGCTCAAGAAGGTAGTCATAATGGTAGTGATTAAGGAGGTAAAGTTGGTGAGGGAGGATTTGGTAAGTTATTTTCAATGATTCCAAAATCCAGTGGCATTGGTCATATTGTTAACCTTGAAGAGACTTCACAGGTTAAGTAAAGCACCAAGTTTTGGGGGTTTTGTTTTGTTTTGTTTTTGTTGGTTTATTTTCTTTCTCTCTCTCTTTCTCTCTCTCTCTCTCTCTCTCTCTCTTTTTTTTTTTTTTTTTTTTTTTTTTTTTTTTTTTTTTTTTTTTTTTTTTTTTTTTTTTTTTTTTTTTTTTTTTTTTTTTTTTTTTTTTTTTTTTTTTTTTTTTTTTTTTTTTGCTTTTAGGTAGAATTACACCAATTGGCTAATTTCATTGTTATGAAAGAAGTTCAGACTCGCAAGTTGATATCATTGATAAGTGTTTCTAAAATTAGGAAGAGAAGCCGGGCGCGGTGGCGCATGCCTGTAATCCCAGCGGCTCGGGAGGCAGAGGCAGGAGGATCGCAAGTTCGAGACCAGAGGCAGTCTGTGTAATTTAGTGAGACCCTGTCTCAAAAAAAAGCAAAAAATGGGCTGGGGGTGCAGCTCAGTGGTCCAGCACTTGCAGAGCATGCAGGCGCAAGGCCCTGGGTTCAACCCCTAGCACCGAAAAAAAAAAAATTAGGAAGAGAGATTATTATAATTTAATAAATAAAATTTGCTGGATAGACCACATCTACCAAAAATGAGGGGCTGACCGATAGGTCATAGTTTGAGTATTTGCCTAGTATGTTTGAGTTGCTGGGTTTGAACCTCAGCGCTGCAAAAAGAGGGGAAAGAATGAGACTAGAAAAGGTGAAAATAACAATAATAAAAAGTTTCCTTATTAGTGGAAAGATTAAGAAAGAAATGTCTGGCTCTGTTACTCCTCTGACACTTAGAGTCCTAAGGTCAAAACCAGAAGCATGAATGTTAGCATTTTAGGTTTCCCACAGGAGGCAGAGAAAACGTTGGAGGAAAGGCAATAGGATCTCCTTTTGAGTCCTGGAATTTCATGTCCTTCTGAGGCAGGCTCACTTTTGATTTTAACAATAGACATAGTTAAAAATAGACATGGTTTTAAATAAGTCCCTCTTTTTCTTAAACCAAAAGGCCAAATGAAATACAATGACCATTGTGCTCTGTTAAAACTAGTTAATGTTTCTTATGTGTGCCAGTGTACAAGGCCACTGTATTTTATGCAGGTGAAGAAACTCTTTACTGATGACCTGTAATTCCCAAGGATTGTTATATGTCCTGGAACAAAGCTGATTCATAATTCTGCTAGGTGGGGCAAAGGTATTACATTCTCAGTATTTCTCGTCAGTCCTTGCACATATTTAAATATGTTTTGATGGGGAATCTTTTGAGAATCAGAATTGTCAAGCTAACATGTGCTTTAAGGCTCTCCCAATCCAACCTCTCCATTTGCCAAAAGTCCAAGAGAAGGAAAAGCACTGCCCAATGCAACATAACCAAGCCTGGACCTCAAGTTTCCTGATTCCAAGTCCATTTTGATGTATAAATTTTTGTTTCTGTTTCCCCTTTAAACTATCCTAACTTGTCGTTGCCTGAGATCCATTTTTTCTTTAGTCTCTAGGCTTTTAATTATCTAAGCTTTCAGATTTTCCTTAATCCTCCTACTTTATCCTCACAGTGTTTTACAGGGCTTCCAGATTGTGCTTTGAGAAATCCTGAGCGAAGGATATTATTGTGAGGCTTCCCCACAAAACCCTGCTAGGGCCTCAAAAAAGACAAAGCAGTCTGAATACCACAGACATCAAAGGTCTCTCTTTCTGTCCATTCTGTGCTGAAATTTCCAAGGAAACAAGGAGAGACTAACTGGAGGATTGTGCCTGTTCTTTTAGAAACAAATCTGTTGAGATGTCATACATTCTGCTCCTTTCTTCTTTCTGATTTTATGTCAGTAAGGAGCTTTTTACCACTTGCCTAAGACTGATCTCTCTCTTGTCTCCCCGCCCCCCCGCCGTTTAGTTACAATATTAGACGAGACAGACTGGGGTGAGATGGGAGTATAGGTCAGTGGCTGGGCATTTGCCTAGCGTGTGCAAGGTCCTGGGTTTGATCTCAAGCACTGAAGGAAAAAAGAAAGAAAGAAAATTCCCAAGATAGAGCTAGAGCACAGCATTGACACCAAAGATGGTTCTGGCCAGTGTTGCCTTTTCCTCAGCTCACCTGAGTTGTGTGGGAAAGAACAGCATAGAGTCTTATGGGGAAAAAACACGAAGAAAGAATGGAAGCGGGGAGCTGATCATAAATTATAAGTGAGCTGCAATTCACAGTTGATAGATAGGATATGAATACAGACTGACTCATCATTAATAAAGATCTATCTGTGCACACCACTATGTAAAAAGAGGTGAAGGGTACCTGTGAAGAACACGCCATACGGCCCCACCCCTGATCTTTACACATTCGTCACCACACCGAGCTCACAAATTGTGTGACTATGTCAACCATGGTGAGAAGAGAAAAATAAGGACATGTGCTGAAATTTTCATAATACTAAATTTATCACATTTAAAGGAGTATCTTATGCTTTGAAATTATAGCCTTCTTTCTTTCTTTGGTCTTAAGACATTTCTTTTGCTAGGTACCATAGCTCATATCTGTAATCCCAGTGACTCAGGAGGCTCTCAACGATCACAGGAGGATTGCAAGTTTGAGGCCAGAGGCAGCCTGTGAAAGCCTGTGAAATTTAGCAAGACTGTCTTTACTTTTCTCTTTTCTTTTCTTTTCTTTTCTTTCTTTCCTTTTCTTTTTTCCTCTCTTCTCTTCTTTCCTTCCCTCGTCTCTTCCCTTCCCTTCCCTGTCCTTTCCTTTTCTTTCCTCCCCTCTCTTTTCCTCTCCTTTCCTTTCCCTTCCTTATTTTTTGTGGTGCTATAGGGCTAAACTCAGGGCATTGCACATACTTTGCAAGCACTCTACAACTGAGATGCACTCCCAGCCCCTTTTTCATTTTTTGTCTCGAGACAAGTTCTTGCTAAATGATGTAGGCTGCCTCAGGCATCAAACCTGCAATCCTCCTGCCTCCACCCCCAGAGTCACGGGGACTACAGGCTTGTGCCACTGCACCCAGCATGAGACCATGTTTCATAATAAAAAAAAAAAATTCAGAAGAGGCTAGGGATGCACCTCAGTGGTAGAGCATTTGTCCAATGTGTGTGAGGCCTTGGGTTTAACCTTCCCAGTAATGGGGGAGAAAAAAAGACATTTATGAAATGACCCTAAAAGGAAGTGATGATCAATTTTCTTTTCTCCTCCTCCTCCTCCTCTTCTCCTTCTCCTTCTCCTTCTCCTTCTCCTTCTCCTTCTCCTTCTCCTTCTCCTTCTCCTTCTCCTTCTCCTTCTCCTTCTCCTTCTCCTTCTTCTTCTTCTTCTTCTTCTTCTTCTTCTTCTTCTTTGTGATACAGGGTCTTGTTGTGTAGCCTAGACTAGCATGAAACTCCATATATAGACCAGGCTGGCCTCAAATTCTCCTGCCTCAGCCTCCCAAGTGCTGAGATTACAGGCATGTGCCACCATGCCCAGCTGATAATTGATATTTTTATATGCTTAACCTGGCAACTTAAAAATTGATCACTCTATGTTGTTCCTCAATTTTTGTACTTATTTATTTATTATTTTTGGTATTGCACACATTTGTGAAACCAAAATGTCTGCTAATCTCCTGCCTAGAAAAATGCAAATCAAATAGCAAATGGTTACCAACCTATTTGGAACAAATCTCAATTAATTAACATACGCTTCAAGGAGACTTTTTGACAAAAGTCTTACTTTTCATTCTGAACAGCTCTCTCCACAAAATTGTTCCATAAGTATATCAGATTAGTCACAGCAACTACTGGTAAGTGATTAATGAAACACTTCTTCATAACCTCTGACAATTTGACAGGAGTGAATTTAATAATAGCAATAAATACAGATGGGACTACATAAACTGAGGAGGTCCTGATGCAAAACTCTTCCTGTATCAGATGACATCTCAGCTTTCTCATCTGAAATGAACCAAGAAATTAATTATATTGATGATTGTAGCAATCAGAAAAAAGTTCAAAATAAAATCCATCCTCTCTGACAGAATGCCTTGTTCTGTTCCCCACTGCCCACTTCTTTTGTGCTGGAGCTGACAGACTAAGGGAAGCTCCAAAGAGAAGGCAGTGTTTAGGATGAGGAATGTGGCCCTGACCTCACCGTGAAGTAGGCTTCCCCCCAGGGCAAGCCCTGTAGATTGCTTTGTGCAGCAATGCAGTTGCACAAGCATTGGCCAATCTTGGTTAGAGAGTAGGCGTAAATAACCCAAAGGTGTTCTCAGTTTTAGGCAATCTTTCTCTTCCTTTAAAGTGGAGGCAGATTTTCCTCCACCCTCTATTCTTCTCTGAACCCCTTCACTTTCCCGCACCTCCCACCTCTGGAAGTGTTTGCCTGGAATGAGCTTGATAACACGAACCACTGCTGTCCATTGCTTATGGAAATGGTCCCATCCATTCCTTACAGAGCTTTCTGTGCGAGGGATCAACTTACAGAGAGGTTCCTATCTGAGGGCCTTTCTTCTTTAGGCAGAGCTAAATGCAAACACAAGAGCAGTGAATTTGTCAGTTTTTCTAAGGCCCACAGGTAAACATTTTCAGTGCATCGAGGTGGTTTAGGGGATAGGTGCTGTGGAAATACAGCCACCTCTGCACTGAGTCAGGTCTCTTTTCTTTGGCCATATTAATAGTTTTTACTGAACTTCGAGATGATGTAACTCTTAATAAGGATACTTCCAGGATTCTTAGACAGCTGTGTATTTCTTTTTTTATATGGGAAATATGATTTGGATTGGAACAGAGGGTGGAGTGAATTTCTTCTTAGGAAACACAGTTGTCCTGAATAACACTCAGTTATCTGTTGCAAGGAAAATGCCCCTTGCTGACTGATGAAGTCAGCCTAGGGCATACCAGCCTTTCGTTAGAGGCTCCCTGCCCTATTTGCCCTCTTTGGTACTGCATTAGCTGGCAGAGTCAAATGCATGGCATTAACCTAAGCATGCACGTACACTGAATCATGTTAAGCAATGAGGTTAACCATTGGACAATTCAAACTCGAGCCCACTCCAGTTGGGGCATGTGGTTGTATTCAAGAATTGAGCGTGCAGATCTCTGAATCCAGAGCAGATGTTCTTTTCTGTTTGTTTATTTTATCACAGGCACCACAGCAACAAAAAGGGAAATTTAAAAACAGAAATCAGCTCCAAATCCCCTACCCCTAACATTGAAGCTATTTTCACTTGCCTATATGCAATTCTATTCTTTGAAAAGCTATATTTGAGAAAAATGTACAATTTTTATCTCATCAATCAGCTTCATTTTATTTCATTTTTCTGTGGTGCTGGGCATTGAACCCAGAGCCTCACACCTGCTGAACATGCACTCTACCACTGAGCTACATCTCCTGCCATTTACATCACTTTTTACCTTAACAGCTCAGAAAACTTAGATACCTTCATTATTCTTTCTCTTCTAGCAAACAGTCCAAAGCACAATGTCAGAAAGACCACAACACAGGCAGCAATGATAGGTTCTATTGGTACAGCATAAGTTTTATCTGTTGGAAATGCAAACACAGAGAAGAAAAAACATTTTTACGCTTCTAATTTATGTACTTCTAATAAGTATGTCCCACCCATGGTGGCATATATCATCTTCTTAGTTAAATCCTCCCAGAAACCCCACAAGGTGGATGCTATTGCCCCCATTTACAAATGAGGAGCCAGGAGTTTTGAGAGGTTAGGATATTTGTCCAAAACCATAGAACTAGTAAGTAGCTGAGGCAGGTCTTGAATCCATTCCTTTGTGAAAGAATAAGTTATTGTAATATGGATAAGTCTCTTGAAGCAAATAGTCAGGCCCCCCTTTTTTATTTTTTATTTTTAGTTATTATTATTTTTTTGCTTTCTTCATCCATAATTTTTGTCACTTCTAAAGTAGGCTGAAGTCAATGGTTCTTCCTGCCTTTTGAAAAGCCCAAAATATATTAGGATGTATCCCAGAAAGGGTAAGAGTGAAAAGGCGGCTAGGAGAGTAAGACAAAGTAGGGATAGCTCTCTGGACTAAGAAAAAGAAAGAGAGAAAGAGATCTATGGGCTTGAGGAGCAGTAGGGACGATTGCACCTGTACTTTGTTAGTGCCCTAGGTGGTGACAAGACATTTTAGAAGGTGGCTGCATGGTGTCCTAATGGAAACTAGAACTCTAGGCATTAAAAGACTTCTATATCTCTCTAAATGACATGGAAAGACACTGTGTCTAACTTGGACTGGGAAGAGATCAGCAGTAATTGTGACAGCTTGAGGGTGAAACCCACTCCCCTTATTTTCTGAACACCAGGTGAACTCATAGCTATTTCCCTCATTAGACACTATAGGCATAATTCCATTATTTGTAACCTTCCTAAAAGCTTATAAAAATACTCAAGACTAAAAAAATATGAAAGGAAAGTAGTAAAACTAATAAATGTTTGACATCTTAAAAAATAACCTTGTGCCAACTGTAACCCAACTGTTAAGTAATAATGTTTCAACTTCAAGAAACAAATTGATAACATACTTACAACGAACCTTAAACTCTATGCAAGTTAAACTCCTTACATAATATTTCCAGCAAGAAATACACTTAATGTGCTTTATCTTAATATGTTTGGTATGATATAAAACGAAATTCTCAAAAATAAAAGCGCTTAGGATCAAGAAATTCTTTGTTGTTGTTGCAGTACTGGGGTTGAGCCCAAGGCCTTGCACATGCTGGGCAAGTGTTCCACCACTGAGCCTCACTCTCAACCCCTTTCTTATCTTTATTTTTTATTTTCAGACAAGGTCTTGCTAAGTTTCTCAGGCTGTCTCTAGCCCCAACCTCACATTCCTCTTGCCTCACACTCCTGAGTTGCTAGAATTACAGGCATGCGTCATGGCACCCAGACAAGAAATGTTTTTAAAAAGGAGACGTGTTTTATTGACTCAATGTCATTGGTAATGTTCAGGTTAGGACTTGTCAACAGTTAAGTGTTTAGTGACCTTGTCTGAGCCCCTGGGTCTGATGCCATTCAAGGAAGGGAATAAACTCCATCCATGGCTTAGATAAAATTTTAGGGATTTAAAGGAAATAAAGAGTGTGCTATTTATTATAGAGCTGAATTTGTGGATTGAATAAACATTTGTTATTGTTATTAGTTGCCATCGAGTCGGTGTCTGACTCACAGCAATCCTATGTACAATAGGTGAAACACTATTGTTAGTTCTTCTCTGCTATTCATAGGGTTTTCAATGGCTGATTGTTTTGGGGGAGTAGATTGCAGGGTCCTTCTCCCAAGCACACAGCACCTGGCATTCCTAGGTGGTCTCTCAACCATGTATTAACCAGGTCTGACCCTGCTTAGCTTCCAAGATCTAACAGGATGGGAGGCCACTGTGGTACAGCTGCAGGCAAAAAAATATTTACTGAGTGGTTAGTGTGTGTTAGGTGTTATGCTTGACCTTGCAAAAGAATAGGTCAGACATGGAAGGCACTTGCCTTCATGAAACTCATATTCTAGTTGTTGTTGTTGTTAGGTGCTGTCCAGCTGGTGTCTGACTAATAGTGACCCTACATACAACAGGTGAAAACACTATTGTCAGTACTTCTCTGCTATTCATAGAGTTTTCAATGGCAGATTGATTTTGGGGAGTGGGTTGCTGGGTTCTTCTCCCAAGCCTACAGTATTTGGTCTTCCCAGGTGGTCTCCCATCCAAGTACTAATCAAGCCCAACCCTGCTCAGCTTCCAAGATCTGATGGGATCAGATGCCACAGAGTCACGGCTGCAGGCATATTCTAGTTAGGGAGGCATATGTTAAAGAAACAAAAACTACAGATCAAAGTAACTATTAAAAAGGAAGCAAAGTCATGAGATAGCATAATAGGTGGGAGGAAGAGAAGAGGAAACTTTGGATAAGTCTAATTTCAAATCTCAAGTCCTATATGCCTCAAGATTATGAAATAGAATTTTTCCCTCTATAACTACATAACACACTAACCAATTACCTTTCAATCATTTTCTTACCATTAATTTTTTAGCCCCTGTTCAGGATAATTTTGGGGAATAAGTGGATTAAACATCCCTTGCTTTTTTTTATGTGAGTGCTGGGCGTTGAACCTAGGGCTTGGTGCATGCAAAGTATCCATTCTACTACTGAGCTACACTCCCAACCCCAAAGCATCTTCTCTTCTGCCCTCTCTTGGCTACTCCTAAAAATTATTCTCATGAATAAACCAGGCAAGGTGGCACACGCCTGTAATCCCAGAAGCTTGGGAGACAGAGGCAGGAGGATCGCAAGTTTGAGACCAGGGGCAATCTGCGTAATTTAGGGAGACCCTGTCCCAAAAAAGTAAAAAGGAAAAAAAAAGGGCTGGGGGTGCATCTCAGCGTCCAGCACTTACAAAGCATGCAAGCTCGAGGCCCTGGGTTCAACCCGCAGTACTACAAAAAAAAAAAAAAATTCTCATGACGGTATGGGTAATACCAATCCTGTGCAGGAGCGTTGCTCAATGGGCCATCTTCTAGAAAGCCCTCAGTCTGAAATAACTAGCTCTGGGACACACTAAGGGTCTGGGCCCCCCCCTTGCATACCAAGGAAAGACATCAGAACAAAAGGAAGTAAAGATCGGATGAGTAGGAAAAGAAAGCAGATTGCAGTCGCAGATTGGAATTATTTTTCCGGTGCTAGAGATGGAACTCAGGGCCTTGCATAGATAGGCTAGGCAAGTGCTCTACCATGGAGTCACATCCCCAGCTCCAGACTGGAATATTTTTACCAAACTGAATAAAATGCAACCACACGTGACAACTTTCATCCCACAAAGAAGCTGAAATAAACCATCTGACTCACTGGCTTACTTTGGATTCCAGGTTTCTTTGGGAAGCGACTTTGACACATGTAACCAGCTGCACCTCTGCCCCTGTCGTGTTTTTATACTCTTATCTGTAACCAAGCTAGGTGACCCCCCATATTCATTATGCTAAAATAATTCCCACACATGGGCTAAATCTTATGCTCCAGAAAAGCTCTATGATGTCATTTCCAGCTTTGCATGCCCTCATTTAGAAACTACCCCACTGAGTAGAGAAGCTGAGAGGGCCTCATGGAAAATTTGGCATTAAGCCTGAGCCCCAGTGGTAGAGCGATCATGTTATGCAGGCAGCCAGCAGCCAAAGAAGTAAGGAAACAGGAACAAATAAGAAAAACAAGTTGGTTTGGAAAAGCTCCACCCAAAACAAGTTTCTGCCCACCTGAAAGGCAATTTGCAGATTGCCACACAAATTGTATGTTTTTTTTTTAAACGTGGCATAGACTAATTATGATTTCTTCTTAACCAAGAGGGATGATATATAATTCCCTGGTCTTACAGCCAGCTAGGATGGCATGGCATGAGGCCCATTCTACCACACTTTTGTGATGCTGGGGGAGGTGAAAAGACACATGCTTCAAAGTGGTGTCCCCTGTCCACTGCTTCTACCCCATGGGTACTTAGGTTATTTGAGGGTTAGGTTTTTGAAGCAAGTAGCCTCTAAGCATACTGTCACTGCTCTGCAGGAAAAATTACTGAACAGGCAGTAGTCACAGTGTGGGGCATTCAAACAACCACCACTCTTCCTCCCCACCAGCCAGTCTGTTCATGACTCAGACCCCCTTGGGCAGGGGGAGGAAGTAAGATATATCATGGACTGTGAAAAGAACCAACAGATCCATCCTAGGAGAAGTGCAACCAGAGTGCTCCTTTGAAGCAAGGATGGCTAGACTATGGTTTATGTATTTTGGACATGTTGTCAGGAGGGACCAATCCCTGCAGAAGGACATCATGTTTGGGAGAGTGGCAGGTCAGTGGAAAAAAAAGGAAGGCCCTCAGCTAGATGGATTGACATGGTGGCTGCAACAATGGGTTTAAACATAAAAAAGTTTGTGTGCCTGGCACAGTGTCAGGGAGTGTTTTGTTCTGTTGTACATAGGGTCGCTATGAGTCAGACCCAACCCAACAGCACCTAACAGCAACAACATGGATACGTCAGTCCAGCATTTCTGGCAGGGGTTCAGTTGGCATCCTGAGGATTGGCAAGAATGGCAATGAGTGGGCACAGGGAGACAAATAACAATGTGAATAATGTTCTGACAAGATATGTGAGCCCCAGCTTGTTTATCTGCTCCTTACACACTGGCCCAGGACCAGAAAGTGAGTGCAGGAGCCTCTTCTGCATGTGCCATAGCAGGTATCTCGCCTTTCTCTTTTTGTCTGAGCAAGAAATATAAGGATGGAAAAACACTCAGAGCTTCATTTGTTCTCTGTTATTGCAGAGGTGATAAAGCTGGGTAGATGAAGCATAAAGTCAAGAGAAAGCTTTTTTCATCATCTTCCCCCACTCCCTCTTCTGATTAGCCTACAGGTTAGAATTAAGAGTTAAGAGTGATTTTCTTCTGTTTTAGGCTGTGAACTCAAAAGACCAGTTCTTACACACTTGCTGCCCAAGAAAATCCATGGAAATACTCCCTAAAAAATAACCAGAATTGCTTTCTACACTTGGTTCCAGAAAAGGACCTTTGCTCAAAAAGCAACATTCTATATAGAATGGACATTAATCCCCTGAAAGGATGGACTAGAATTCTTAATGACAATTCCTTGGATGGGGATAATTTTTTTTCTTTTCTTTTCTTTTCCTTTTTCTTCTTTCTTTCTTTCTTTCTTTCTTTCTTTCTTTCTTTCTTTTTTTTTTTTTTTTTTTTTTTTTTTTTTTTTTTTTTTTTTCTCGCTAAATTATGCAGACTACCTTTGGCCTCGAACTTGTGATCATCCTGCCTCCACCTCCCGAGTCACTGGGATTACAGGCATGCGCCACCTAGCCCAGTTCGGGGTTAAATTTCTAAAGAAAATCTTAGGTACTAATCATAATTGTCATCATCATTTGTTGCCAACAAAAATATTTACTGAGTCTTGGTTCTGTGTTTTGCATCATGCTGGGTATTCCATAAAAAGAGTTACCTTTAACAACCAGGTGAAAGTCCATGGTCTCCATTTTCACGGATGAATTTGCAATACAGCTGTAGGTTCCATTGTCAGATTTCTTGACTTTGGTGATTGACAGCTGAAGAGACTCACTTGTCTGTTGGATTTCATGATGGTTTTTCTCTAAAGTCAAGATGGCATTGTCTTTGTACCACATCATTTGAGCCTGGGGATTGGATTTCACATTGCAAACCAACTTTACATCACTGTCTTCCTCAACTGTTTGGAAGTCATTTCCAGTTAGTAAAGGAGGAACTGCAAGATTCAAGCATTTAGGTTTAATTAGAAGATAAGCAAGCATTCGCTGTTAGGGTTCAAGGTCTTCCCTCGGGCTGTCATGTAGTCATTAACTCATTTGACAAAAATTTATTGAGTAACTATTGTGTGCCAAGCCCTGAGCTGCACTCCAGGCCCCATTTTTTATTTTTGAGGCAAAGTCTCACTAAATTGTAAGGGCTGCCTCTGGCCTTGAACTTGCCATCCCCCTGTCTCAGCCTCCCAAATTGTTGGGATTATCAGCATATAACACAGTGCCTGGCTCCAAGTAGACAATTTGTAACACTACCCAAGAGTATAAGCCTTGAGTCTTTGCTCTCTGAGAGTTAATGTGCTAAACTAGCCTGGGTTAGTATTGGATAAACAGTACAATACTAAGAAGACAGATGCTGCTGATCGGTCTCATTCCATCTGCACCACTTACTGTGACTTTGAGATAGTTTCTTAACTGAGTTAAGGCCTCAGTTTCCTCAACTAAAAAAAAATGGGATAATAATATCTTCCTCAAGGGTTGCTGTGAAGATTAAATAATATAACCCCTGTAAAGAATTTACTACAGTGCTTTGTTGTTGTTAGGTGTCGTCGAGTCAGATCCAGCCCATAGCAACCCTGTGTATAACAGAATGAAACACTCCCTGGCACTGTGCCATGCCCTGCACTATGTCAGTGCTTCTTTGCTATTCATAGAGCTTTCAATGGCGGATTGTTTTGGGAGTGGGCTGCCAGGTCCTTCTCCCACTACAGTATTAGCCACTATTATTATTGTGGTAGTGGTTGTTTTGAAGGCCATTCATACCCTCTATTTTTGCATTTTATCTAGCCATATTTACCCTGCCATATATTTGCCAAGCATATTTGCATTTCCTTAGTGATTATCGTAGAGCACTGCGCTGCAGTCTCTGAGGTCCCGAGTTCAATTCCCAGCATCGCAAAAATGGGAGAAGGACCTGGCAATCCACTCCCAAGGCAATCCCGGAACAGTCAGCCATTGAAAACCCCATGAGGGTCTCTATGAGTCGGACACCGACTCGACAGCACCTAACAACAACAACAAATGATTATCTAGAAATAATGTCCTACTCCAAGAAGGTGTGCCAGTCATGACAACTCTGGGATCAATGGAAGGCTAGTGAGTCCCTCTTAGCACCTTGGGCAGGTAACTTCTTACTCCTCCATGATAAGAACAGTTGTAGATCCAGAGATAGTCAAACACATTCATCTTTGCCACCTAATTCCAACTCTCACCTTCCACCAAGACGTTCCAACAGCTAAGGGGAGATGGCTGAGCTGACTTTCCCCTCTTATCTGCACACCTTGCATTTTCTGGCAAAGGTGCAGAAGAGTAATAAACTGGCTGAAGAGTGGGCAGTGGGAAGGAGGTAGACATGGAGAAAGAGAAAAAAAGCTTGTATAATCTGCACACTGAATAATCAGCCCCTGAGTAGGCTGTGCTATTAATAACGTCCTCAGGAGAATGACATTTTGTTGCTCTTTGGAATGAGCTTGAAGTCTGCATCCATATCCAACAAGGATGTTATATGGTATTCGGTTATACAGGAAGCTGTTGGAATAGAGAACATAATTGCCAAATAGAATGGTTCCATTTGTTGACAGATCCTATTAATTGCTCCTTTTGATTTAGCTATTAAAGTTAATGCTTAAGTATGCCCGCTATTCATGACACACTTTTTTTTTTTATTTTTTAATCAGTACATTTCAAACAAAGATAAGATCCTCTTTGACTCTAGCCTGGTCACTTCCTAACCCCTCAGAGGTACCCATTGCTATGAGTTTAAGGTGAATTCTTCCAGATCTTTTTTTGTTTGCTTGTTTTTCTTTACTTTTTTTTTTTTTTTTCCTCTCTCTCTTTCTGTGGAGCCTGGGGGGTTTTACTCAGGGCCTCACACATACTTTGCATGTGCTCTACCACTGAGCTGCACCTCTACTTTCTTTTTAAAAACTTTTTATCTTGAGACAGGGTCTTGCTAAGTTATGCAGGCTGCCTCTGGCCTTGGACTCGTGATCCTCCTGCCTCAGTCTCCTGAGTTGCTGGGATTATGGGCATGTGCCCGGGATTGGCCATATCTTTTTCTAAAAATAGTCTTCTATAGATATAGTGTACCAATAAGAAAAATATTGTACTACTTCAGGAGCATGGGGACAGCTTACATAAAAGACTTCATTCTGTTGATAACCTACATGTTTTTGAGATATACCCATATAGAACCACAAAGAGCCAGCTCACTGGTTTTAGAGTGCTAAAATATAATATGTAACTCTTTTAGTTTGATGGGCATTAGATTGTTTTCATTTCAAAAATACATATTAAATAGTGCTTCAATAAATATCCTTGTACAAGTCTTTTTAAGCATTTGTGGAGTTTTTGTTTTTGTTTTGTTTGTTTGTTTGTCTAAGATAGAGTCTTACCATATATCCTAGGCTGACCTGGAACTTGCTATATAGCCCAGGTTGGCCTTGAACTCACAATCATCCTGCCTCAGCCTCTCGAGTGCTGGGATTATAGACATGTGCCACCCCGGCTGGTTTTCTTTATTCACTTGGGCATGTATTTCTCCAAGGCTAATATCTAGGAGGAAATATCCTGGCCCATAGGGTAGGCATGCTTTAAATTTTGCTAGCTATTGAAAAAGAGGTGGTCTCTGTTTAGACTTTGAGCAACAACATAGAGAACCAGAGCCCAGCCCAGTTTACGCCTGTAAACCCAGTAACTCAGGAGGCAGCAGCAGGAAGATGGCAAATTTGAGGTCAGAGGCAATCTATGTAACTTAGCTAGACCCTGTCTCAACATAAAAAATTTCTTTAAAGGGACTAAGGGTGTAGCTCAGTGGTATAGCACTTCCAACATATGCATGAGGCCCTGGGGTTCAGCCCCATAGTACAGCAAAAAATAAATAAATAAAAATAAAAGTAAAAAACATACGAGAGAACCTGTGTCTCCACACCTTCCCCCAATAGCATATTATCAAGCATCCATTTAGCTCTTGACCTGCTAGTTATAACACTAATCATACTTCCTTAGGATCACCCATGATTCTTGTCACTTTTATAAGCTCATTTTATTGGTTGATGAGTTTGTATCAGTTATTGTCACTATGAATCTGTCCATGTGATCACATATATGTACATAATGTACATATGTGCTTAGCAACAGTGATATTTGGGACATTATTAGGAAGATGATTTTAAAAGTAGATTAGAAAACCAAAAGCAATTTCTTTAAGCCACCAAGTCACATTATTGTCATTTCTTCCTTGTCTCCTTTAAGAACGTACCAATGGGAAAAGTAGTAAATTAGGAACCTGGAGATTTGTGTTCTAATCTTTGTACCAGATGTGATTTCATCCCCAGTCTGGGCCTCAGTTTACTTACCTCTGATTTTATAAGGCTGGATTAGAAAACACACCAAAGTTCTCTGATAAATCTTAGATCCTATTGTAATCCCAGCGGTTTGGGAGGCGGAGCCAGGAGGATTGCAAGCTCGAGACCAGAGGAAGTCTATGTAACTTAGCGAGACCCTGTCTCAGGAAGTAAGGAAAAAAAATAAAAGGGCTGGGGGTGCAGCTCAGTGGTCCAGCACTTGCAAAGCATGCAGGCATGAGGCCCTGGGATCAACCTCCAGTACCACAAAAAAAAAAAAAAAAAAAAAAAAAGTCTTAGATCTATCAAAGTAGGGAAGAGATAGCTTGCTAAAAATCACATTTTATCAATTCATTGAAAAAAGATCTTTTAAAAGTTCCTTTACTTGGGAATATGCAAATGATTCACTCAGGAAATCCAAACTGCAGGGTGTCAGCATTTTCTCCACTCATAAATCTCAGGAACAATGGCAGCAATTTTTCACAGAAAAGCTGTCTGAGCTCATTGGGGTCAAGTCATTTTGACTGAACTATGTTTTAGTATGTTCCAGGTCAAAAGCTCTTTCTACCAAATCATCCCACACCATCCTCCTACTCTACAACATCTTTCATATGCTACCTACAGTCATGAAGAACCAGCTTTCTACCCAGATAACCCACATGATTACCTAAACAGCATCATGTCATGGTCTCCTAAACTTTATACATAGTTGTACCAATGGAATGCCTGGAACCAAGCCATGAAGAGCTTAATCTTTTTGGGTTTTAAGCTGATATTAAATGATCCCCTGCGAAGATCTATGTAAACAGAACCCACAAGCTAGAAACCACAAAGAAATAATTGGTCATTAAACATATAAATGTAAATATGTTCAATATAGCACAAAAAAGCTACTAAATTTTCAAAAATAAATAGTGGAAATACTTACTATTCAAAATGGCTGGCAAATGGCTGATTTCTTTAATTAGGCAAATATCCCAATAGAAACATGGATAAAGGACATAAGTCGGCATTTTACAGAAAAGAAACATGAATAGCCAGTATATATATGAGAAGATGAACTCTCTGATTTTTAATTTAAAAAATGAAAATAACCCAAGCAGAGTGGTGCATACCTTTAGTCCCAGCACCTGGGAGGCTGAGGAAGGAGGATCACTTGAGCCTACAAGTTTTGAAAGCAGTCTGGGCAATATAGTGAGACCTTGCCCCCTTCCCCCCAAAAAAAAATAGAAAACAAAAGAAAAAAGAAAGAAAATTTCAAATGGGCTAGCAGATACTCGGTGCTTTTGAGGGCATAGGAATGTACACTCTAATACTTTGTTGTGGGAACATAAATTGGGGAATTTGGCAAAATTGAGACCTAGATCTCAAACACCAGTTAATGTGGTACAAACACTGCAGATTGACTGGCAGTTTCGTTTCCCTTCACTCACAAATAACATTCAGCATCACTGAGATGGACACCGTCTGATTGCTCTGCAGCTTGCACGTAAAGCTGATTCCATTGTCATATTCACTGATGGAAGAGACACAGACAGAGCTGGTGTTGATTTTGTTGCCAGATTTCAAATCCACTCTTCCCTCTTCTCGGTACCAGAGAAGTTCTTCATCTCTGGTGTGGTTTTGAACAGCACATTCCAGAGATGCTTGGACGCCACGTTCAGTGTCCAGGATATAGTTCTCAGTTTTACCATTTACAGTTAAAACAGAACCTGGGAGTACAGAGAGAAACTATTAAGATATGCAGAGTGAACAAACTAGATGTCTATCAACAGGGAATTTGTTAAATGAGTTATGCTACATCCGTGTACTCTCAAAAATTAAACATAGTCATACTGATCTATATAATTTCACAGGGAAATAGACCCATAATGTATTATTAACTAAAAAATGAAAAAGATTAAAAATGGTGGTCACCAAATTTTGTTGCATATTGGAATCATCTGGAGATCTTTTTCTTTTTCTTTTTTTCTTCTTCTTTTTTTTTTTTTTTTTTGGCGGTACTGGGGGTTGAACCCAGGGCCTCACACTTGCATGCTCTGCAAGTGCTGGACCACTGAGCTGCACCCCCGGCCCATTTTTTCACTTTTTTTGAGACAGGGTCTCTCCAAATTACGCAGACTGCCTCTGGTCTCGAACTTGCGATCCTCCTGCCTCTGCCTCTCAAGCTGCTGGGATTACAGGCATGCGCCACCACGCCCGACTCACCTGGAGATCTTTTTAAAAATTCTGGTGCCAGGCTCTTATCCCCAGATATCTGATTGATTGACTTGAGTGCAGCCTAGGCAATGAAGTTTTTAAAAATCTCCCCTTGTTGTTGTTGTTAGGTGCCAAGGAGTCATGTCTGACTCATAATGACCTACAGAGGGTGTTCCGTGGCTGATTGTTTCAGGATTGACTCAGGAGTGGACTGCCACGTCCTTCTCCCATGAAGCCCCCCACTAGATAGTTCTAATTGTGCTGTGAAGTTTGAGAACCAGCAGGTTAGAAACTAGTATGTATAGAATAATTCCAGAACCATCTTATATAAATGTATATATGACATATATATGGAATATATATATTCAAGAAGAGAATTCTTGGGAAAAAATTCTATACATATTGACTAGGATCAGTAAAAATAGAGAAAAACATGGGGGAATACCAGGCTTAATTTGTTTATTTCAAGAAGTTAGAAGTAAGAGAGCAAAAGAGTATAAGTGGGGAAATAAAAAGGAAAAAGGACTGGCAAAGGGAAAAATATTTAAGACTCAACATTCAGCAAAAAGGAAGAATACAAATTATATCTATAATAATTACTATGCATATCAAAATATGAATATGGATATGGAAAAACTGATATGAAAACACTTTTCTGATTAAATGCAGGATTACTGAACAGAAAAATTTGGTCTTGCATTTTGGCAGTGCAATAACGTTAAATGATGTTTAAATAGCTATGGTTGGTGGAGTGAGTGATCAGAACATAGAGCAAGGTTTTTTGTTTGTTTTTTAGTTCTGAGTTTTAGAAATCCCTTCATTGCATAGCAATATATCTGAATTTCAGGTTTGATTTTCTTGGTTCAGAAGCAAGTATGAAAAGCTAGAACTTTAGCTGCCACAAACCTGTCCCCTAGATAATATTTGTTAATATATTCTATAAATCTATTATCTTTTCTTTTGATGTTAGAGATTGGACCCAGGGACTCATGTATTCTAGGCAAGCAATATATCACTGAACTAAACTCCTAGCCCTAATATATATTTTTAAATGCATAACCTAAGCAAGTGCTATGGTGCATGCCTATAATCCCTGCAACTTCGGAAGCTTAATCAGCCACATGGCAAGTTCAAAGTCAGAGGCGTCCTGGGAAACTTAGCAAGATCTCATCTCAAAATAAAAATATTTTTTAAAAAGGTCTAGGGGTACAGCTCAGTGGTAAAGCACTTGACTAGCATATACAAGGCCCTGAATTCAACCTTCCAGTACTAAAAGTAAAAAATAAAATACATAAGCTATTGGTAAAAAAAAAAAAAAAATTATTGCCTAGTATTTTTTAAGCATTTGGAATGGTGTACACCAAACAATTGAGTGGTTATCTCTGGATGATGTGATTGGGGGGATCATCTTTCCTTCCTTCCTTCCTTCCTTCCTTCCTTCCTTTCTTTCTTTCTTTTTCTTTTTCTTCAGTGCTGAAGATCAAACCCAGGGCCTCTCGCATCCTAGACAAGTGCTCCACAACAGAGCCATGTCTCCAGCCCCTCTATATTCTTTTACAGGTTCTCTAATTCATTTTATTTATTTTTGGTGCTAGGAATTTAACCCAGGGTCTTATGTTAGCTAAGTAAGCACGTACCCTACTACACTCCCAGCCCCTTGCCTAATTTATTTTACTATGACTTTGTCTAGCTTTTAAAATCTTGGAGAGGAGTCGGATGTCTGTAATCCCAACAACTCAGGAAGCTGCATCAGGAAGAACACACGTTCAAGGCCAGAGGCAATTTATCAAGGCAATTTATCAAGGCCCTATCTCAAAATAAAAAAAAAAGAAAAATTTAAAAAGGGCTGGGGGTGCAGCTAAGTGGTAGAACACCGTGTAGCATGCATAGGCCATGGGCTTAAGCCTTCACTACTGGAAAAAAAAAAAAAAATCCAGAAGCTACTTACAAGTTGAGGGTGGGGAGAAAATGCAGGAAAGATTTTCCTATAAGTGGTATATTCAAATAAATAGAAGGCTGTTTGGGGTAAGATTAAGTGGGTTTTTTTGGGGGGGTTGGGTTTTTTGTTTGTTTGTTTGTTTTTTCTTTTTGTTCAGTGCTGGAGACCGAACTCAAAGCCTTGCATTTACTAAGCAAATGCTACCACTGAGCTAAATCCCTAGCCCCTAAGACTAGTATTGAAATGCCTTGAAATGTAGGAAAATTCTGGCTGCAGCTCTGGGGGGAACAGAGGCCTTCAGCATGTTTTGTACTATCAGAACTATAAAAACAACATTTCCCCACTTACTCTTTTTTATTATAGTCTCTGATTTATATCTTGAGCCATACCAACTGTGTAGCCCTTCCAGACTGGAATTTAAGGTTGTACCCAATGCTGACTGATCATTTTTTATCAAAAAAATTTTTTTTATCTAAAATGAAGCTGAAGAGAACATTAACTTACTTGTCATTTCATGTGGCAAAAATAAAATCACTAAGAGAAGAAGTCTGCATATTTGCATTTGACCGCTGTTCTTCAATGCCATCCTTAATGAATTCAAGTCAGATCTGCAGAGGGAAAAGAATGCAGTTGGAGCTGTACTTTGGTCTACAGAGAGTTTAGAAACCTTCTTCCTGTCTATTAGGTATTTAAAATAAATTCCCAGATGAGTCATCCCAGCTATAACAGTGCTACTTCTAGTTTTTAATTAAACAACTCTGTTCTGATTAAGTCAAACTACTTTTAGTATTAAGACATATTTTTAAGGCAACAGAAAGAAAACCACTATAGGCTACAAGATACGGGGCAGCCTTGGGGAAGATGAAACCAATCTTCCTTCAAAAAATAGATAGAATGTCATTTTAACACAAAAAGAAATGAAACTTCTTTTTTTCTTTTCTTTTCTTTTTCTTTTCTTTTTTTTTTTTTTTTCAGTACTGGGGCTTGAACCCAGGGCCTTGCACTTGCATGCTTTGCAAGTGCTTTATCACTGAGCTGCAACTCCATTCTACTTTTTTTTTTTTTTTTTTTTTTTTTACTTTTGAGACAGGGTTTCACTAAATTACACAGACTGCCTCTGGTCTCGAACTTTTGATCCTCCTGCCTCTGCCTCCTGAGTCACTGGAATTAGAGGCATGCGCCACCACACCTGGCAAGAAATGAAACTTATTTCATTCTTAGGTGGTCCTTACCAAACAAAGTATGGCAATTCTGTTTTGAGAGCCTCTCTTGGGTCATTTTTGGAAAGTTGTTCTATGATCATAGAGAGTTCTTGAGACAATCCCAATTCCATAGATTCAAGGAGTGTATACTTAGACAGGACTCAATGGAATCATGGCTTCTAGTTTTAAACCATTTTAATGTCTGCAACTCCTGTCTTAATACTCCCTCCCCCTTGACTAAGTATGGGCTATAAATAATAAATAATCAAGGCCTTCTTTCTCCCTTCTCTTGTGCTTTTGCTCCTGCATCCTTCTCCCTAAGATATTCCTTCTACCATCTGAAAAAAAAATCCATTACTTCCTTTCCTTTTTTTCTTCCCTGTACTTGGAAGCTGAACCTGGGGCCGTGCATATACTTTGCAAGTGCTCTACCACTGGGCTGTAAGCTCAGCCCATTTTCTACTTTTTATCTTGAGACAAGTTCTCACTAAGTTATGCAGGCTGCCTCTGGCCTCTAACCTGTAATCCTCCTGTCTCTGTCTCCCAAATTGCTAGGATTGCAGGTATGAGCTACTGTGGCCGGCCATTACCTCATCTGAAGACCATTGCTATACTAGGGTTACCTGCAGTTGTACTACTGTGGTGTCTGATCCCGTCAGATCTCTGAAGCTAAGCAAGGTCAAACCTAGTTAGTACTTGGATGGGAGACCACCTGGGGACACCAGGTGCTGTAGGCTTGGGAGAAGGACCCTGCAACACACTCCCAAAAAACAATCAGCCATTGAAAACCCTATGAATAGCAGAGAAGCACTGACAGGAGTGTTTGTCTGTGGTACATAGGGTTGCTGTGAGTCAGGCACCGACTCTATGGCACCTAACAACAACAACAACAACAACAACAACAAGTATACTAGAAACACCCATGGAATGCCTTTTATGCAATGGGCACAGTGTTAAATACTTCACATATATTCTTTCAATCACAGTTAAGGCCTATAGCCATCTTCTTGGGGTAGTTTCTAAAGGTTTAGAGAGATGATGCAACTTGCCCATGATACCAAAGACAGTAAACGTCAGGGTCAGGATGCAAAGCCGGACCTCGCTAGACCATACTTGTAACTATCCTCCCACCTAGCTTAATATTCTCTTCCTTTAAAAGCTGTTATTAATCCCCTCCAGTCTCTGGCCATTCCATCGACCTTAGTAACTTGAGAGTTTTATCTCCTTAACATGCTATTAACTATCAAGAGCTGGAGTATACCAATGACTACTTTGGCTCTCCTCTGCTCCTCCCATGTCCCAGGCTTGTCCTGACAGAAGCCAATTTTGTTCCTGCCAGGTTCACCCTTTCTGGCTGGCAGTCCTGTATCAATCTTTTAATAAGATGTAATTATTTTTAATATTGGTTCTTCTGTAATTTTAATTTTTTTTCCAAAACATTTATATCTATCGCTCTGTTATAACAGTGATGATTGCACAATTTGGTCATTAGTAGAGTTTTCTCTAGCACTCCCTCTCCACTACATGTACTCAATAAAAACTGGGAGTGTGGGCTTCTTAGCAGACCTTAACCCACCCTGTGCAGGGGGAGAATTGATTTCATCTCTTTCCTTCCTCTCTAACAAGACACTAACTTTTCAAAATAATTTCCATCTCTTGACTATTTTCTATACAAGACAGATTTGCCACTTACCTCTCAGATCTGAAAAGCTGACTTCCTTGGCTCACTGTTTCTTGGCCCCAGAACCCTGAATTCTTTCCCTCTTGCCATCCTTTATAATACTTGAATTTGAACACTTTATGACAGTAGGGTCAAGTAAATAAGATAAATTGGGTTCGAAGTCTGTTTCTCTTTATGGATTCTTGGGGAAGACAGTAATTAAGAAAGACATCTTCTGAAGACCTAAGCTTTTCTGTGTACCTAGGTTACTGGGTGGGGCCGGATATTACTAACAGGGGTGTCTTGTTCCAAGGAAGCCTGAACTTGTGCATAATCTGGAGCACATCTCATTGAACACTGTCATGCTAAAGTAAAATGCCTGTTCTTTGACAAGCTGATAGCTTGGGGATTGTGATGGGACACGTCCAAGGAGGGATTTGATGTCCACAACTTTACACTGGAAAAATATCACAGGTAACCCAAGGCCAATGTATAAACTGTGCCAACCCAGGCATGGTAGGGGATGGTCTTAACTTTTGGGGGTTCTCACTTGACAGGGGAATCATTGGATTATACTTTCAAGAATTAGCAATTGGGAATAACTCATTTTATTGTTTAAAAAATACATATGTTGCTGGGCTCCATGGTATATGCCTATAATCCTAGTGACTCTAGAGGCTGAGGCAGGAGGATCGCAAGTTTGAGGCCAAAGGCAGCCTGTGCAACTTAGCGACACCTTCCCTGTCTCAAAATAAAAAATAAAAAAGGGGATGGGGATGCAGCTCAGTGGTAGAGCACTTGCTTAGCATGTATGAGACCCTTGGTTCAACCTCCAGTACTGCAAAAAACAAACAATGTTTATGGTACTATTACTGATGCAAATTTCATATACCAAATACCATTGTTTCCCTTTATACAAAAATAGAAGAATATTTATGGTTATCCATAGATTTTTTTCCCTTTTTTTTGTTGTTGTTTCTGGGGATTGAATACAAGGCCTTGCATATACTAAGCAAGTGCTCAACCACTGAGCTATATCTCCAGCCCTCTCCATACATGTAACAACAACAATAATTCATACATGTTAACACATTGTTAAGCACACCAAAGATCTGTCTCTTCCTGGCTACGTGATTTTGAAAAGTTAATTAACCTATGAACCTCAGGTGCTTGCCAATACAATAGGAATAATAATAGTATCCTCCCTACAGAGTCACTGTAAGGATTAAATGAAATGGAGCACGTAACACTCCCACACAGTAAGCTCTTCGTAAGCCATAACTATTATTATTATTATTAAGATAAGCTGGGCAGGGCATAATAAATAAGCATAGCCTTACTATAGCATTGTTCACGTCAGGATCACCACTAAGAGCTGCTCCTGTTGGCTGGTTCCAACCCTCTCCACCCCCCGCAGGTTTGGAGTTTGCTTCTCTATGGATCCAAGAACAGTTGTTTTACTCTAAACATTTAAAAATGGACGAATGACCTAGTTCTAGGTCCCTCCTAAGCAGACCCAGAGACAAAGCTTTGTGTGCGAATAGTTTATTTAAAGGTGATCTCAGGAAGCGTAGTAAGAAAATAAGATAGGGAAGGGAGAAAAACTAATAAAGGATGTATTCATGAATAAGTTACCTCTGTGGGCAACGGTCACTGTCAAGCCTTTGACAAGTTCTGTGGAGGATACCTCACAATAAACTCATGATAGGGAAGGAATCTGGGTGTTTATCCATCCCCATCACTCCATCTTTGGTTGAGGGACACTAGGGTGTTAACTCCCCAGCACTTCCAGCCTGCCCTGTTAGGCAGCCTGTTCTGTTAGCCAACCTGGAATGTTCAGCAAAAGATACACAGGAAGTTACTTGCTATATGGAAAATGTTTGAAGGTAACTTCTATGTAGGTCAAGGGGACGTGGGTGGGGAACCAATAGCAACTCCTACAACTGGATATTAGATGATAGTAGGAAATAATGATTGATTATTCATAGGTGTGATGAAGTTGTAAAGGAGAATGTCCTAATTCTTAAGAGATGCCTGCTAAAATATTTAGGGGTTAAGTGTCATGATGATTACCACTGGCTTTCAAATGATTCAGCAAAAATAAGACTGAGAAGGCCAGGAGCTGTGGCACATGCCTGTAATCACAGAGACTTGGGAGATAGAGGCAGGAGGATTGCAAGTTCAAGGCCACAGGCAGTCTGCGCAACTCAGTGAGATCTTGTCTCAAAATAAAAAAATAAAAGAGGCCATAGGGGTGCAGGTTAGTGGTAGAGCACTTGCAAAGAATGCACAAGGCCTGGAGTTCAGAGCCCCAGTACTGAATAAAAAAAAAAAGAGAGAGAGAGAGAAAGGACTGGTGAATCTAGCCAAGTGGTAGAGTATGTGCTTAGCATGCACAAAGCTCTGGGTTAGATCTCCAGCCCTACCAAAAAATAATAATAATAATTAATTAACATATACACAAACATGCACATATGTATAGCAAATTTTAACTGACACTAAATCCAGAGCTGGGCATCATGGCATTAGTCCCAGCAACTAGGGAAGCTGAGGCAGGAGGATCATGAGTTCGAGGCCATATGCAGCCTGCACATCTTAGTGAAACCCTGTCTCAAAATGAAAAATAAAAAAGGAACTAAGGGTGCCCATTCAGTGGTAGAGCACTTGCCTAGCATGTGCGAGGCCCTAGGTTCCACTCCCTAATACTGGAAAATAATAATAATTATTATTATTATAATATAATTACTGAATCTAGATAGCGGTATATAGATCTTCATTGTATTATTCTTTCAGCTTTTCTGTGTGTAAGAAAATATATTTAGCAGATATTTACAGAGGTACCTTGGCACTCAAACTGCTCCATGCTCAAAAGTTTTGGTCTCTGACTAACATATATATATTTAAATTATTACTTTTATATTACATTTTCCATTTCTGAACAATATAAAGTAGAAGCAAATAGTAGCACTTCATAAAAATGCTGAGTCCCCATTCCTTTCCCTCTTAGCGAGTTACCTCAAAAAACTAAACATAACCCTCCCCTCAAATATTCTCTCCCACCCCTTAGAGAACTCTATCCTGAATAAAACACGTACACACATCATAAATAATAAATTATAAAAGAAATAGCAAGAATTGTTTCTTTTCTTCTTGTAAAAAAAAAAAAAAAACATGGCAGCAAAGAACATGGCTACCTAGCCAGAATCTGGCTGGGGATGTCTAATAACAGTTAGTTGGGATATGGGGTAACCTACTATCAAGGCAGGGTAAGATGGAGAAATGATAGTGTGATACTTCAATAATCTTCCTAAGACACAATGCCCCCTTCTTCTCCTGACAAGAGTGAAAGGATCCAATGGACAACCACAACTCTTAGAGATGGAGAGAGGGCTTACCTAGCCCTCATTTCCAACTTCCGTGGGTAAAAAGAGGGAGCAGGCCATGCAACACAGCAATGACCTTACCAGGGCAAAAGTCTATTGGCTCCCTATAAGTTTAAGAGAATATTCTCTAGCCTCATAGATATGGCCTGCAAATGTCTCCCTCCATCTCAGCTCCACAAAGAACATAACATTGTTGGAAAAGACAGGAAGAAGAAAGAAGAAATCTCCTTTGGAGAACAGTTTGACCAATTTTTTTTTAACATTAAAATTTTTTTTTTATTTAACGTACATTTTAATGGGTCTCATCATGACATTTCCATACATGGATTTCATTGTACATTGCTCACATTAGTTTCCCCCTTACCCTGTCAGGACCCTCCTCCCACTTCCCCTTCCTCCGCAACAATGGTGTCCTTTCTATTACGTCTTTTTGTGAGTAAATCTCTCTATACATGTACATACCTATTTTGCCATAAGGGCAAGATACGTGATACATTTTTTTCTCCCATTACCCTTTCTTCTTGTCTCCTCCCCCTTTTCATTAGTCCATTATCTTTCACTACTTATTTCCTGTCTGCTTTAGTGATCTATATATTTTAATAATGAATACATATTGAAGTCTAACGTCCACATGTGAGAGAAAATGTGATGTTTATCTTTCTGGGTCTGACTTAATTTGCTTAAAATGATGATCACTAGTTTCATCCATTCTCCACTGAATGTCACAATTTTATCCTTCTTTATGGCTGAATAAAACTCCATGGTGTATATATACCACAATTTCCCTACCCACTCATCTGTTGATGGACACCTAGGTTGATTCCATATCTTGGCTATTGTGAAAAATGCCCCAATAAACATGGATGAGCAGAAATCTCCATGGTATATTGACTTATATTCCTTCAGATATATACACAAGAGTGGGATAGCTGAGTCATATGGCAGTTCTATTTTTAGTTTTTTGAGTTACTTCCACAATGATTTCCATGGTGGCTGCACCAACCTGCATTCCCACCAGCAGTATATAAAGGTTCTTTTCTCCCTGTATCCTCGCCAGCATTTGTTGATGTTTGTTTTGCTGATGGTAGCTATTGTAACTGGAATGAGATGGTATCTCAGTGTAGTTTTGATTTGCATTTCCCTGATGGCTGAGGATGTTAAACATTTTTTATATGATTTTTGGCCATTTGTATTTCTTCTTTCGAGAAGTCTCTGTTCAATTCTTTTGCCCATTGTTTGATTCGATACTTTGCTTTTTGGGGTTTAATTTTTTGAGCTCTTTATATATTCTAGACATTAATCCCCTGTCTGATGTATAACTGACAAAGATTTTCTGCCATTCTATAGGTTGTCTCTTCACTCTGATAATTGTGTCCTTTGCTGTACAAAAACTTTTTAATTTTGTGCAATCCCATTTGTCAATTCTTGCTATTATTTCCTATGCTTTTGGGGTCCTATGCAGAAAGTCCTTGCCTATGCCTATGTCTTCAAGTGTTTCCCCTATGTTTTCCTCAGTAAATTCAAAGTTTCAGGTTTTACATTAAGGTCTTTAATCCATGTTGAACTGATTTTTGTACAAGGTGAGAGAGAGGGATCTAATGTCAGTCTTCTACATGAGGATATTCAGTTCGCCCAGCACCATTTGTTGAAAAAGGTATCTTTTCTCCAACTTATATTTTTGGCACCTTTGTCAAATATCAGGTGGCTGTAGCTGCATATATTTATTTCTGGATCCTCTATTCTGTTCCATTGGTCTACATGTCTGTTTTTGTGCCAAAACCATGCAGCTTTTGTTACTATAGCTTTGTAGTATAATTTGAAATCAGGAATTGTGATGCCCCATGCATTGTTCTTTCTGCTCAGGATCACTTTAGCGATTCAGGGTATTTTATGCTTCCAAATGGATTTTTGGACTGTTTTCTCTATTTCTGTGAAGAATGTCACTGGGATTTTGATGTGAATTGCATTAAATCTGTATATTGCTTTTGGTTATATAGCCATTTTCACAATATTAATTCTTCCAATCCATGAGCATGGGAGATCTTTCCACCTTCTGGTGTCTTCTTTAATCTCTTTCTTTAGTGTTTTAAAATTTTCATTGTAGAGGTTTTTCACCTCTTTGGTTAGGTTTATTCCTAGGTATTTAATTTGTTTTGAAGCTATTGTGAATGGGATTGCTTTCCTGGTTTCTTTCTCTGCCTGGTCATTATTGGTATAAAGAAAAGCTAGTGAGTTTTGTTTGTTAATTTTTATTCTGCTATTTTGCAAAAGTATTTATCAGCTTTAAGAGTTTTCTGGTGGAGTATTTTGGGTCTTTTAAGTATGGGATCATGTCTGCAAATAGGGATAATCTGACTTCTTACTTTCCTATTTGGATCCCTTTTATTTCTTTATTTTGTCTATTGCTGTGGCTAATATTCAATTACTACATTGAATAGCAGTGGAGACAATGGACATCCTTATCTTGTTCCTGACTTTAGGAGAAATGCTCTCAGTTTTTCCTCATTTACTATGGTGTTGGAGGTGGGTTTTTCATATTCTGCCTTTATTATGTTGAGGTATGTTCCTTCAATTCCTAGTTTCTTCAATGCTTTTATCAGAAAAGGATGTTGGACTTTGCCAAAGGCCTTTGCTGCATCTATTGATAGGATCATGTGGTTTCTGTTTCTGGGTTTCTTTATATGTTTTATTGCACTCTCTGTCTTGTGTATATTTAACCAGCCTTGCATCCATGGGATGAAACCAACTTGATCATAATGTATGATCTCTTTAATACATTGTTGAAATCAATTTGCAAATATTTTATTAAGGATTTTCTGCATCTAAGTTGCTTGGGGATATTGGTCTGTAGTATTCCTTTCTTGATGTATCCTTCTCTGATTTTGCTATCAGGGTAATACTGTCCTCATAGAATGAGTGTGGTAGTGCACCTTCCAGTTCTATTTTGTGGAATCATTTGAGAAGCACTGGTGTTAATTCTTCTTTAAAGGTTTTGTAGGATTCAGCAGTGAATCCATCTGGTCCTGGGCTTGACAAATATTTTTAAGATAATTCTGATTTGGTGCTTGACCACTTGCTCAGCACTCAATTGCCATACTAAAACTTGTATGAGACGCCATACTTACTGCTTCAATTTCAAGCAGTAAAGATCTGTCCTGGTGCTATGTTCATGATCTTGTGTGTGATATATATGTGCATATATCATTTTATCATCATGGAGTCCAAGAAACTTTCTAGCACCAAAAAGGAAAACAGTAAGAACAAAACTTGAATTTTTAAAAGAATTTATTGCTACATATGTGAGTGGCATGGGAGAAAGACCCAGCAATCCACTCCCAGAAATAATCAGCAATTGAAAACCCTATGAATAGCAGAGAAGCACTGACAATAGTGTTTTGCCTGTTGTACATAGGGTCGCTATGAGTCAGATACTGACTTGATAGCACCTAACAACAACAACACGTGAGTAGCATACATGTGTCTGAATTAGCCATTTGGTTAGATCACAGAACCAATAAATACATTTACATCGTTATTATTAGTAATTATACACACACACACACACACACACACACACACACACACGCATATTGCAATACTAGAAGGTTGAACCCAGAGCCTCATGTGTGCTAGGCAAATGTTCCACCACTGAGCTGCATTTTTATTTTTTATGTTGAGACAAGGTCTTGCTAAATTGCACAGATTGCCTCTGGGCTCAAACTCATGATCCTCCTACCTCTGCTTCCCAGTGGCTGGGATTATCGGCCTGTGCCACCGTGTCTGGCAATTTACATAATTTCTTATGGGGGAAAAAAGTGTTTGGCCTTCAAACTGATCTGTTCTTGACCAGCATTCTGGAATGGATTGTGGTTGAGTGTCAAGGTAACACTGTATTGAATATCTACAATGTTCTAAGTATTCTAAGTTTCAAGAATGTCAGATTCTTCCAAGCAAATATAGTGGCTCTGTGCTGAATTAGGGAAAGATGTCTTCTCAAGTCATTCCACTGCCATCTGTGGAAAAGTATTGTAACAACTCTAGAAAGGTACGGTGTCTGCAAGATGAATGGTGCTCCCTCATCTTCACATTAAATGGTTATCCTGGGAGAGCCTCGGGTGAGTAAAACAAAGCTCCCAGCCTTTAGGGATCTTACATTCTAGAGTGGAAAATTAAGACCGATGGTCAGGAGCCCTGAAGAGTGCCCTCAGGTGCTGAGGAGGGATTTCTGGATGAGAAAAACAGTGGCATGGCGCCCCTTTTGGAGAGTCAAAGAAGTGATTTGATTGTCCAAGGTCATAGAAATCCCTGGAACATTCCTCTGTCAGTTCAAATCATCTTTCCATAAATAGTTAAGCATAGTAGTTAATTATTAAGCCTAAGTAGTTTGCTTGGTTGGAATATTAATAGAGTTCAGGGATTGGGGTGTAGTTCAGTGGTAGAGTGCTTGCCTAGCACGCACAAGGCTCTAGGTTCCACCCCTAGCATTGCAAAAACAAAACAAAGTTCAACACTCCACAGCTTCAACAAGCAGCTTAGGCCCAGGAAGGAGAGGAGAGGCAGCCTTGAGTCTGAAAATTCCAGGAATAGGAACTCATTTACTTCACATTCCCCATGCACTTCTGGAAAGGCAGCAGAGAAGGGAATTTAAGAACTGGTAGTCATGATTGTCTGATTAAGGTGAGTATAGAACTATGAGTGGGCTAAGGCTGGGATGTAGCTGTTGGTAGAGCGCTGCTCTGCAGTCTCTGAGGCCCTGAGTTCTATTCCCAGCACCACAAAATGGGAGAAGAATGTGGCAATCCACTCCCAAGGTAATCCCAAAACAGTCAGCCATTGAAAACCCTATGAGGGTCGCTATGAGTCGGACTCGACTCGACGGCACCTAACAACAAGAGTGTAACTCAGCAATAGAGCATGCATTTAGCACACACAAGGCCCTAAGTTCAGTCCTCAGCATCACAAATAAAAAAAGAAAAAAGAAAAAAGAATCATGTGGGAGAGTCTCTAGGCATCTTTCCTTCATCAGTTCTGAGGGGACTCAGAACTCCTAGGTGACTGCTGCAGTGGTTTGTGAATCTCTTTGCGAACCGTGGACTATGGGACTAGGCCTTGACCAGGGTGATGAAGGTGAAAACCCTTTAGCAAAGGTGAAGTGTTTAGCACAGTGGCTGATGCATGATGGTTACTCAAGAGGCATGAGCTGAAGGAAAAAAGGGAGGGAGAGACAGGCAGTATGCCCTCTCTGAGATAAATTAGAGGTGAAAATTGGGTGCTCTGCTTGGGAAGGGCTGCCCTGTGGGAGCCTGTCTCCACAGCTAGAGGGTAGCAAGCCAGCAGGGTTGTCTGGTCAGATCACTGGGAATGCCATGAAGGTGGTGTTGTTGTTAGGTGCCAGCAAGTCGAGTCTGACTCATAACAACTCTATGTACAACATAACAAAACACTCCCCAGCACTGTGCCACACCTGGCACTATTCAGTGCTTCTCTGCTATTCATAGGTTTTTCAATGGCAGATTGTTTCAGAACTGGGCTGCAGGGTCCTTCTCCCACTGCAGTTGTTAGAGAGACAGAAAAGCTAGAAATCTGGTAGACACAGCCAATGATGATAGAATAGTCTTTGGATCAATACTGGGACCCAATGTGTTGCCTTTTTCATCCAGAATTCAACACAGTGTCCATTTAACACCTTAAAATTGGTCATGTCTTCAGGATTTCCAACCTAGAGATCATCTAACTTTCTCCTACCCTCTGTTAAGATTCCTTTATCACCAAAAATCTTAGACCTTACATCCAGACCTGAATTGCCACTGAGGCTATTTCTCGGTGGTACAGCACATGCTTAGTATATGGGGAGGTTGTCAGTTCAATCCCCAGCATCAAAAAACCCAACAATAAAATGATATAAAAAAAACTCCACAAAAGGACCAGAATTTGCCACCTGTCTAGGGTTGCCAGATTTAGCAAATAAAAATATGAGACATTCCATTAAATTTAAATTTCATGTAAATAACAAATATTTTTTCAATATAAGTATGTCCTGTACTACTATTAATATAGTAATTCATGACAAAGCCAGTATTTAATATATATTGATTTTTTAAAAAAAACCAAGACATTGTGTCTCTAAAATTTAAATTTAACTAGGCATCCTATTTGTATCTGGCAATTCTACATCTGTCCAATTTTGCTTTTCTTTGGCAGTACTAGGGGCTTGAACCCAGGGTGTTGTGCATGTTAGGTAAGTGTTTTACCAGGGAGCTATGCCCCTAGCCCTTTTTTATTTTTTATTTTGAGTCAGGGTCTTGCTAAATTGCACAGACTGCATCTAGCCTTGAACTCATGATCCTCCTGCCTCTGTCTCCCAAGAGGATGGGATTACAGGTGTGCACCACTACGCCCACCTTTAACCTCCACTTCTTAAGTAGGCAAAGAGATACAGTGCAAGAGACGTTAAGGGGACTTGTCCAAAGAGACATACCTCTTTCGTGGCAGAGCAGGGGTCAGAATCCACTTAAGATTGCTGGCTTCCACATTGCATCCTTTTCCAAATGTCTTCAGAGTTTCCGGAAGTGCCTTCTTGAACCACTATAAATAAGGGAAACTGCTGAAAGTTTAGATAAAAAATGTGTGCATATGTGTATTTTTCTGGGGAAATGGTCCCCCATCTTAGCCTGAACAGACTAAGACATCATCTTATCCACCACAACCTACCTACATCAAAAACAAAAATTCTTCAGATATCTCCTGCATTATCCTTTCTTCTTTGCCTTCCATTAATTTTTAATTGAAGGGAAGATGAAGAGAACTAATTTTTACTGAGTACCTAGGCATGCTACCACTTTACACACGCTTTTTCATTCAATCCTCATCTCCCCTAGAAAGTGCTCATAATTGTCAGTTTGTAGGTGAGGACCCTAAGGCGCATCTGGCCTTTGGGTAAAGAAGATAACACTAAGACAGGGCTGGGGGTATGATTCGGTGGTAGAGCACTTGCCTAACATGTGTGAGGTCCTGAGTTCCATCTCCAATACAGAAACAAAAACCCAAACAAAAAACAAAAAAGACCCTAAGACAGTAACCCAAGTGTGAATGCTGCCAAAACTTGGGGCACCCCCCCC